>JAQIXN010000162.1:0-59978 GCA_034698145.1 Proisotoma minuta
AATTTCGAAAAAAATTAATTAGCAACTCTCGGTTCTGCGCGACATCTTAAACTGCAGATATTGTCAAGGGATATTGCCTGGGACGCGTACTCCAATTTTTGGTATAAAATTTTCTTCCTGACCTCACCTGTAAAAGCAGCCGCGACTGCGGCATGACAACAAAGGTCAATTCATCTTGTTACTGAATACAATTCGAATCAGTAGGCTAATTAAAGAGTTTCCAAATTCTTTGTAGTATATGAATATGGTGGTAAGGATCTTTGTGAATATTTTTAGAAATGTATAATATGCTAATAAATCTAATATTTAACTAGCATGGAGAAGTAATATGTCTTCATATTGGTCAGGCTGGTATTCAAGCTGGCCATGCATTTTTGACACAGCTTTGCGCAGAGCACGGCATTGGTCCGGACGGAGTTCCCTTCAGATCAGACTGCAAAAATCCAGACGAATTTCCAGAAACATTATTCACAAATAGCTCCCAGGGAACTTTTTCCCCACGAGCTTTTTGCATAGACACCGACCCTGGATCATTAGATTGGATAAAATTGAGTGAATGCCGAGATCTTTACAATCCAGGGCAAATGATAACTGGTTTAGAGGACGCAGCTGGATGCTTTGCAAGAGGTTTTCATCATTTTGGCTCAACATTTTCATTGCATGGAAGAGAAAAGATCAGAAGAGTTTTGGAGAATTGTGACAAGTAATTAAGAGTTGAGAGCTTATAAACATTGCAAAATGATCTTATTTTTTCAAGATTTCAAGGCTATATGGTCTTCAGAAGTATGACAGGAGGAACAGGTTCTGGGCTAAGTTCTAGTCTTTTGAAACGACTAAAGGATGATTTCACAAAAAGAACAATCCTTACTCTTGACATTCTTCCTACTCCCCTGGTTTGTATCATGTTGAGACATTAGTTAAAAAGTAGCTAACATTTAATTATTATCAGGGAGGAAGTACATTGGATCCTTATAACGTGATTTTGGGCCTTAATCAAACTATGGACATTTCTGATGTTTCGTTTCTCTTTTCTAATAAATCTCTGTTACGAATCGCTTCCAATCAAATGGGAATAAGACGTCCAAAGTTTACACATGCTAATCAAATAATTGCTACCGTTGCTTCTCATGTAACAAATGGTTTACGCTTTAAATGTAATTCTCCAAGCTTAGTTTTTGTACTTCTGTAATTTACTGAATTTATACTTTTCAGCTGACCTCAGTCTTTCTTTGACGGATCTTGAGACAAATCTCGTCCCACTGCCTCGACTCAAATATCCCGTTTTAGCATACTCTCCATTTTGTCCTCCAGGTCGTGGGGTGTCAGAATCTGCCCTTTCGACGATCGTGACGAATCTCTTTACTCGAGATGCCCAACTTGTCCCTTCTGACAACACTTGTGGTCGCTATTTATCCGCCCTTTTATTACTTCGAGGAGAGTTTCAACCTGACGAAGTCAATGAGCATGTTTTCCGTCTCACTCATCACCCTCGTACTCCAGTACGATTTGTTGATTGGCTTCCCCCCTCAATGAAATATTCTTTATGTACTCTGCCACCTCGCAGGTTAGAGATTCTTTTGTTTAATTTGTATTTGACGCAATTTATTCTTTTCATTTTATTATTAGACCTTTCGGCTGGGATTTAGGTCATGTTCCGAGGGCTGCAGTAGCCGCTTTAAATCACACAGGAATGGAGCCTGTGATAAGACCTTTTATTAGCAGTTTTAAGAAAATGTGGTGTAATAAAGCATACTTTCACTTGTTCAAACAGGAAGGTAATAAAAAAGTGTAATACTCATCATCTTAAGAATGATACTGAAAATCATGCAAACAATTTTAGGGATGGAAGAACAAGATTTTTTGGACGCCTTAGAAAATGTCAACGCATTGCAAACTGATTTCAAAACAGTTGGAGACGATAACCCTGATAATCAAAATAAGAAGAAGGAATGCATAAATATTGAGCTGCCAAGAGAAGCCATAATAAACCAAAGGATAACTCAGGGATCATGTGGACCATGTCGAAAGCTCAATTTAGAGTTGACCAAGCCTAAACTAAAGCTTTACAAATGTGACCCAGGCTGTGGCCCTGAGCCCTTTCTTCCAAATAATGGGGTGTGGACATGTCCATGTAGGGGAAAACATGAAGATTTTACATTGTACGGCAGACCAATGGAAAGACCCATTCGACACAAATGTCCATCTACAGATAAGAAAAAGTCTAATAGCAAGGGTCAGAGAAAGTCGAAAGAGAATAAAAGCAAGAAGAAAAGTACAAAAAATGCGGAATGTTGTGGCCCACTACCAACAACCTTTTGTTAAAAAATATACTGACAGTAATCTAATAAAATTGTGCAATTAATGCTATCCCCAACAAAAAGCAGTAAACATGAACTGTAAATATTTTTAACTAACTACATCAAAGTGCATTGCCACATGCCAATAAGAAATTTCCATACAAAATTTTTCATTCAATGTGAAAATATATTTCTTTTTTAGTCTCCTCCACTAAATTCATACCAAATCATCATAATCTCATCTTAAGATTGAATATTTTTAAGCTGAATTTTGTAACAAATTTTAAGACTATAAGGCATTAATCATTGGCCACCATAGAACAAGTATTTAAATGTAAACTAAATAAGTAATAACGGGTATCAAATTAACAACTGCAGCTGTCACAATTAGACTAATAAGGAAATTAAACTGTAACAATGAAAATAACAACAAATTAGCTGTACCTAATCATCTTAATACATGTAATATACAGAGAAAAGGCTCAGATAATATAAATGCGGATTTGATTGTTGCAGGTTTCTGATTGATTTTTGGCCAAATTGGGCAGGATGATGAGATTGAGAGATTATTTATCATCTTCTGCTTACAGCTGAAATTAGGAAAAGAGAAAAAAGTAATTTGATAAAACGTTCTTTAAATCTGATTTGATTTGTTAACTGACCTTTTTGTAGATTCTGGTGCTCACGATATTGTTGGGAGCAGTCAATGTCATCTTCATTTCGTCATCCGTAAACTCTCGCAGAATCTCCAAAGTTGAATCGCCACACTTTTGACGATGCACCAATTTGGAATCGCCTTCCAAGGTTATCGTGGACTAAAATATAAGAACAAATCAATAAATAGCATGTTTGATAATATAATCATTAAAAGCATACATTATAGAATGTTAAAAAAAACGATATCCGCCCATCATTTATTTACTCTTTAAATTATTATTATCTTTATAAAAACAAAAATATGGGCGTTTTCTTAATCTCATTTGATCTCATGGATAAGAATAACACATAACATGATACACGTTTAATTGGTATTGATAAAATGTTCCACAGTTTGTCACGTAGATGCGAGTTTTTCAGTAAAATGTATAAAAAATAAACAAAGAAAAGCTTTTCGCACTACCCCTTTTTGCCTGCATACCAAAATTGAGGTGCAAAAAAATAAACTGCGTTATAAAGTGAAACAAATGAATTTCTGAACTAACTAAATACTATGAAATATATAAAACCCTGACTCAGAATTCGTTGTAATTCTCCAGTAAATCAAACCCAAAAAAGCTAGTCATCTTTATGATTAATTTTGGTATCACATTACTCATGCCTGATTCCAACCCATTGACCTGGCCTGCTGTCATTATCGTGATCATCATTTATCAAAAGCAATTATCCTTGAAAGCAAGGCTTAAACTTGGACTTGAACCCTCAAGCAAACTTCATGGAAATGAAATCAAGTTCAACTCTTAGGGCTAGTAGCACTTGTAAAATGTCATTCCAGAAAATTCAAAATTGATATTTACCTTGCACTGCCTTCCATCAGCCGTCTCTTCGTCAAATTCCTTGCCCAGTTGAAACTTGATGTCAGTAGTCTTGAACTTGATAAAAATTGGCCACAATTAGCTATTTTCTCATAAATTTTGAACATTTATTAATTTGACATACTGTCGTGACCGTTTTGATGCTCCAGTCATCCCCGTTCTGGGTGATTTCCGTGGTGGGTGTGGCTGTGCTGGCCATTTTTCTCATCATGAAGCCCACACCTAACAAAATCCTCTTTTCAAGTTCTGATATGCAAATAAAATTTCAAAAAAACCTACCAACGGCAGCCATGTAGGCTTCAAAGTTCTCGCTCTTGGTCAGCTTGTACGAGCCCGTGATTGGCATTTTGGAAAAGAGTTGGAAGAAATTTGGGATTTCTAGACTTTGGAACAAAGTGTTTTACAACTTTTTGGAGAAGACGTCAGCGGGGATGAAAAGACGGAGAAAGACTGTGGACTCTGAGTTGCTCTTCAGTTTGATTGAGCCAAGAAAAGACCGGCTTGAAGAGTTGAAGGGTCGTCCACAATTATGTCCCCACCAATTTTAGCTGCTATCGCCAATAGCGGCTTCCCCTGTTGCCTATTTTAACCCCCCGTTTTATAGATGAGCTGGAAGCAATGCTGGAGTTTGTGGACGTGGCAGTTGGCTAATGAGTCCACATGACGCTATAATAATGCCATCCAATAATTTATTTGGTGGGGTAGTGCTAGGCTAGAATTATCATCCGAGAGCTATTTTGTGTTATACCACACTGCATAAATTAATTTAATAGCCACCCATGTAATTATTATGTACATCCATTGTTCTTTGAAAATGGGCTTTCCGACTTTTTCTCAACATTTTTTCCATTTCCATTAAGTTTCCAATATTCGTTTGAGTAGCCAAGAAAAAAAAGATATGTTTAATATCATCTTATGGAGTTATCTTTTTGACGTTGAGTTTATTTGGACTAGTTTATAAATACTTTTCATGGTTTAGGTACATTATTACATTACAGACACTTGATTTATATTTATGAAACCTAGTTTTATTTTACCACTGGATGTTTATAGGGAATGTTTAATTTTCATGAGAACTTTTTGGAGAGGAATGTGACGGCTTGAGAAATTTTTACTTATCTACCACAAACTGCTTTACATTGCTCCTGCTTAATTTCAATATTAAATTACCACAGGTCATATCTATTCTTGCCGTACTTCGGGTAGCATGCAAAGCAATTTGTTTTAAAGCATTGTAACTTGAGACTTTTTAACCAAAGCATTTTTTCATTCCCATCAAATCCATATGACGTAATTCTATTTAAATGAATGAATGTTCTGCACAAGTGAACGAAACTAAACTTGAGATTAAGCCATTTAAAATCGACCATTATCTTATCATGGGATTAGATGCACTACCCTTCTTTAATTTTTAGAGCAATCTCTGGAGAATATTTATTTTCCCCTCGTGATAATGTGAGAAGAATTTTATGAGTCCTATGCCAAGAATATTTTATGACCGACTTCCTCAGCTTATCATATTTCCTCAAATATTTGCTTTGCATACGTGATTTATCTCAGACTGTCCAATGAATTATAATAGGGATTTTAGTGACACGTAGAAATTCTAACAAAAAATGTCGATGTACAAGGAAATGACAATTGTGATTCACATCAATGCGCAAACAATTGCAGCTACAAGTCAATATTTACATTTGAGACGCGTTATTGTATAATTTAAATGGCTTGAATAAAATCCGATATTAGGTATCAAACATGAGTCGTCATATTATACTGCTGACATTCGTAATTTTGCTAGGAGTAGCAAAAGGTATAGACAAAATTACATGGTCAATAAGCTATTAAAACACTGCATAATGTTTCTTGTTTTCAAGCAAGACCCCAATTTGAGGATTCGAATATTTCGAATGTTGTTCGACAGGAGAGAGGATTCTTCACGTCCCTTCTGAATGGTGCCGTGGGTGCTACAAGGGCGGTCAAGGGAGCCGCAAACGCGGCAGCAAATGCAGTTGTGGACGGCGCAGTTGGCGCTGTTGAAGGGAGCAAAAATATGGTTTACAGTGCGGCCACAGGGGTCAGAGATTCGGCTATTGAAACAGTGGCCGGATACGCTTTGTGTAAACGATCTTTTCCAAGCACGAGTAATTGAGTAATTCTTGTTTTTATTTAGCAAAGGTTATTGGTCCTGCTGAATGTGTGAATGGCGTTTGTCCTGAGCGACCTCCTCAACCGGAAGAAGCCGAAGGGCCAGGTTTTGTTCAAACAGCTTTGGGGGCATTGGGCGTTACACCTCCCGAAGGACAATTTCCTCAAATGCCACCTTTTCCCGAAATGCCTTCTGCATTTCCTCAGATGCCTTCAGCGTTTCCTCAAATGCCTGCTTTGCCACAGATGCCTCAAATGCCTCCAGTTCCGCAATATAGTCCTTTACCTGCTTATCCTTATCCCTCACCACAGGCCTATCCTTATCCTGCCCCCCAGCCTTATCCTTATCCGTACGGTCGTTAAAAATGAAATTTAATTAGCCGCTAGATGCCAATATTTGAAAAATTACAAATTGTTTCAAACGTTTTGTTTATTTCCGTCAAAAAATTCTGTTTTAAATCTTTAGTTAATTAGATGTTTTAATTGTTTTCTCATATTTTTGCTTCAACCACATTTAAAATTATTTCTCTACATGATGTAATAATTAGGCCAATTAGGATACTTGATTGGTGATTGATGGAAATTAATAAACGATGAGTTAATTATGAGGAACAATAAACTATTGACAAATTCCGTTAACATAATATAATACGAAATATAAGCTCAAATTAGTTCAACTAGAAACAACTATTATTTAATGACAAAAAAATCTCTCTGGTTTTGTTAATGGGTATAATTTAAGGCGACTTGCTAATCAATATTTTTTTTAAAAATTACTTAATTGTAAAGTACAAATATAACACAAAAAAATTACCCGAATTTTTCATTATTTTAATTTCAATAAAATCCAATAAATTGTAGACATTATTTACTCATTGTTTGTGTTTTTATATAAAAAACCATTGTCTTCTAACGTATATTTGCATTTCGTTTTTTTGGCAGGATGTTTAGGACGCATGAATCCGATTTGTGATTGTTCTAATACAACAGTTATATAACAATTAAGATTATTATAGTTGACAACTATTTAACAATGTAATAATTCTAATATGGCACCATCCTTCTGGAAGGTATCATTGTTACGTTTGAAGGCTTCATAGTTTACTTGTAATTGCACTTTTACTTTTTTTGAACCTCAATTCAATCTTACAAGTTTATGTACATTTTACATGTTACAACAACAATTAATTAACAGTTAATACAGTCAATAGGTAAAAGTAATTTGACAAAAGTTTTTGGGTAACAACTTGTTAGACAACAATAGGTAAAATTAATTAAATATATAACGATTTATGCCCAACCCCCGGTTAATTTGTGGAACAATTCTTCGTTTAACGTTTGACTTGCATCCTTTGACCTGAGAGAAAGGAAAATGTAGCCCCCAATGAACTCGTGGACAACTTTACAATCCGCAGATAAACAAGAGAAACTAATGTTTTCATCGTCCAGTTGAATCATCATCATTTTTACTTCCCAGTTTACGTTCCAAGCCTGGGATTGAAAATAATTTTCAAAATTTTGATTTTATATTTAAACTTTAATGAATACGAATTGATCAGCGTACTTTCATGTTATTATATCGCCAAGTTTTAATGTGATTTCCGTCATTCGACTCCATTCGCATGATTCTGTTGAAAGCAACACCTAAAAGTTCATCCTTTCTGGACCCACTGAATCTCACAATGAACAACGTCGTCCCAAAATCTGGTAGAGATTGCCACGCCTTGATGTAATTCATTTTTGCCTCAATCAAATTGCAATCTTTAACGTTGGCGTGGGCTTCCAAAATTCTTTGTGTAAGCTGATATAAAAAAATTACAGCAACTTTATTTACAGTAATAAGAAAAACATAATATATATATATATACCTTTCCCTTCATTTTCTTCAAATGTCTGGGTGCAATATATTCCTCCGGGGAAATGTCAAAAGAGTTTGGATTAATTGCGGGTGCAGGGGCGCGGTGTTGCATGGACAAGAATGTTCGGATTGTAGTCACTTCTGAATCGTATGAACTGTCAGCCAGTGTCTTTCCTTTGGACCCCAACTTACAAGCAGCCATCCACTTGGCGTACTGATCTTCCTGTAAATAGTTTACAAATAATTAGAATTTCAACTCCATTATTAGAATCGCATTTAATTTATAATTTACCGAATCACAGCGAATCCAATACTCTGTCATTCCTTCAGGGCCGGGGACTTCTAGCTTAATCCCATACTTTTGCTGTGACAAGTTGACATCTGGTGTGACTTCACAACCTTTTAAAGAAATTGAAAATGCGGAATCTGGGTCTCCTCGGCTTTTCTGAAAGTTCATATAAACGTCCCGACAAGTAACGTGGTACTTTTTCCATCCTTTTAGGGTAAACTTTTTTGGCTTCATCACCCTTAAACTGTCACTTAGCTCTGGGGTATGCATAATGCTTCGGCTATTCACTCCAGAGCCTTCCAGTGTTATCTGGAGGTCATTGAGAGCCGCGTCAATGTCATCTTCACCTTGATTCGTGTAATCTGGTTGTGGGACGTTGGATTGAAGGTTTACTTGAAGCTTTTAATCGACATGAACAAAATAAATAAATTCATCATAATTTTTAAAAAAATGTTTTTGAATACCTGTAATGCTCCAAACATTAGCATTTCTTCCTCTGTGCAATCAATTTCCTCATTAAGTAATTGCCATCTTGCTTGTTCATACAACTGATTGATTCTGACAGCATCAAACTTTGGATTGAGGTCATAAAACGAGTAGAATTTAAATCGAAGTTGAAGAGTGTCAAATTCTCTCACGCCCTGCTCCATGATAGATAACGAGGAGTCCAGCCACCTAACAAAAAATAAACCATTCATTTCGTATATACATATATGCATTCAACTTTTTTTTGTACACAATCGTTCATTAATGTGACATAAATCTTCTCAAAATGGAAGTAATTGTTCCATTTTTGTCCAGAAAGAAAGAAATGCCGACAACTCAAAGATCAAAGACCAAATCCGAAAGAATACTTATCTAAATATTTATATACAATTGGAAAAAAAGCCGCAAAAAATTCTTACGCCACATTAAGTCTTGCTCTTTCCAGCAGATTTTTCGGCCTCAACTGTCTCATGTTTGGATCAATTACTTGCGGCGTCGTGGCCAATGCTTCCAACTCCAACTCATTAAAACCATTAGAAGAGGTTGCACTCAAGGGAATTGGGGAATAGGAAGTGTTTCCATTTCCCATCATTGTGTTATAAGGAGACGCGCCATTTGACCATCCAGGCGAACTCATCGGAGTCCCTGAAGATTTACTTGTCGGTGATCGAACTGGGGCGCAAAGGAAACGTTCCCCAAGACCACCCCCACTGCCTCCAGAACCATTACTTGCCGTGCTTTGATTATGTCTTGAATAAAGACCCGACTGCGCGGAAGCGGATGAAATGAACGTGTTGGTATCAGGTGGCGGGAGGGGGGACTTTCCCCTTGAATACGGATCGTCTGCATTATGGTGTTGACCATTGTGATAGCCATTTCTCCTAGAACCCGAACGGAACTGACCATAATTTTGTTTGAGATGTTCTGGGCCTAATGGGAAAGAGAAGGAGAGTTCTTCAGGATGACGGATTCCTGCAACATTTATCATATAATTTATATGGATAAAAATAATTTAATTAATCATCAGCATTGTCAGTTATGCGTGACGAAAGATGTTCAAAATTTTCAATTCCAACTGCGTTTACGAGTGGAGGTGTTTTTAGTTCTGGGTGATTGGCCTATTCATCAACTTTTCCTCAGCATGATGCGATGCAATGTCTGAGCATTTGCACGCACAAACGTTCGTTAGTAATAATTGCTGCTGCTGCGTATATAAAAGTAAGTAAGAAAAAGTTGGATACATTGATTTACTACGAGTAGTAAAAAGAGGAAATAATGCTGCGTGGGTGGAATGGATTGAGATGAGAGATTGTCTTTAGCCATGCACCCAAAAGCTACGCAACTAAATGCTAATTTATAAAGCAGCATCTCTCAATTTGGCAGACGTTGAATTTTGTGATGAAAAGTTAAAGTTGTTAAATCGATGTGGGATCGAATAAATGTAGAGAATGATGAGATGAGATTAGATCACTGAATAGTAGAATGACAGAGGGTGTAATTTCAGGACTTTATAGAATAACTTATACAAGCCTCCCCTTTTTCCTGTTTTGTAGTGCATGAAAAAATACTTGGTTCTTGGTAAAGATTTACGACCTGTGCAAAAATATGTACGGGTTGAGTTGATTTTAAAAGTGAGCTTTGTTGGAGGAATTTTTTCATAGAATGGAATCGATACCCAGCACTCGCATTTATTTCAAACTATGTTGTATGTCCTGAGCGAGTGCCGAAAGTGTATAGAGAATGGAAATAACAGAACAGAGAGACACGTTATTCATCAACTCTTGGGGTAAAATAGACAAATCGACTGAAACTTGAAAACGCAGATCTTATTTCAACTCCATTTGGTCTCTATCTCTCTCTGCACACAATTTTACGATGTATATTATGCAATTCCCTGTGTCAACTTAACAAACAAAAAGTGAGTGACATTTTTTCATCCCATTTGACACCCACAACTAGATTAGATTAGATTAACAAGATTAAAAAATAAATTGGGCCATAAAACCCTTCTCATAATGCTCACCTAACTGTTTACATAGACGTACAACTGCGTTAAAAGTTTTGATTGAAAAGTCAACTCTACAATCCAGCGTCCTCCTATCTGGCAGTTGGATTCTCAGCACCTAATAAATAAATAAATGAATTAAAGATTAAACAAATTGCATCTCATATCATTTGTTTAATAATACCTTGTGACAAGGGGTAAATTGTAAAAGGGCATCTGCTTGGACGCCATACTGGTCGAGGGTAAATCTGTTTCTGGACAACCACATATTCCTCTCTGGCCACCATAATGCGTGATCCGACCAGTCCACTGATACACCTATTTTCAAAAGAAGAAAAAAAAACGTCATTATTAACAACAATGCTTGTTTGTTGAGACACATTAAAAGTAACAAAGAATTTAATCTATCTTCCGGGTGGAGTCAGTTTTGACCAGCCAAAGATATGTATAGACGCGGAGAATGGGATGACAATGACATGACAATACACATACAAGGATTACAACCAAACGATTAAAGTTGGTAGCGTGGGTGGCTAATGAGCTAATTCTATAATAATATGAGCAATTTATTAACTTTATAAAGGTCAAGTCATATTTTGAAGAAGGAAAAAACGTGAAAAATTTATTAATTTCAATCAAAGACAGTGTTTATATAATTATTATTTTTCATTGCATTAATTTCTTTTTCAGCAAGTTTTTAAAAGCTGCATGTTTAAAGGATTGATGGGTGTGGTGATTTTTCACTCCATATTTGTGCCAGCTTAATTCTCGAATTGAATTTGCGTGTTTCCGTCTCAAGGAATGCAACTCCCATATTTATGCTCCAAAGTAAACTCCTTGAGGCTGAGATAGTGGAGTGGAAATGCAATATTTATCTAATCTCACTCAATTTAAAATAACATTTTGTCCATATGTTGCAGTACATTCTGTCTTTATGTTATAGAAAGAATAAAAAATCAGCTCCTAAACTATTTTGCAGACAAGGCACAAGCAAAAGAGAATAAATATGCATTAGTCTGCACTGCACTTCCGTATTCAGTCTGTAAAGAAATCATCCAGTCAAGTCAGACTTCAAGAAAGTCAAAGTCAGAGCTCATTTACTCCGACACTAATTCTTCTTGTAGACACTTCAAACATCTTATACCTTGCCTAACAGCTAACCTTCTTATTTTCCAAATAGTTTCCCCCATAGTAGTGGGAAACTATTGGAGTTGTTACGGGATTAACTATTTGGTTTGGTTTGGCTGGTGAGCCGAGCGAAAAAAAAAACTTTCTTCCTCCTCAAAGGAAGTTTGAGATATTTTTAGTCACTTCCTCTTCTACCCTGACTAACTTTATACTTTTTCTTATATACATACAGATACGAGATGGAGAGGGAAATCTCGGCTCATCTAACTTACTTTTATATGTAAGTTTGGCATGGAATAGGATAAGAAATTAGTTCAATCGTGGCTTATGGCTTGGCGTGAGAAATACACATTTACCTTACTACAACTACAAAATCTAATCTTTATGTTTCTTCTGTTCCCATTCTGACAATCATCCAACAATAACAGACCAAAATAAAGAAAGCAATGACAAAAGTGGAAATGTTGCAATATCAAAAAAAAAGATACATTTACTTCCTGGAATAAAATTGAGACAATTTTTTCCCAAATAAATCTTATATGTATGAAGCTTATTTTTGCATGCATATTGGTAATTACATAATTAGAGACGGAAGATGTATTTTTATTTTACAACTGGAATTTGAACTTATGCCTGTTTATGACTGACAAGCTTAGAAGATGAGGATGACATGAACTGGCATGTGCTCGAAATATCCAAACATATAAAGTTTAAGAACTTTGAGCTCAAATTCTTTAAATTACGACCCAATCTGGACGAAGGAAAAAAGTAAAATCTTTGCTCCTCTCCCTATTTTGGACAGATTATCTTTAAATGCTACAAATAGAAACAAATAAACTTTAACATTCCCAGAATTCCAGTAAATAGAGATAAAAATCTGTCTTTTCAAAGTACGAAAACAATTTGTTAGTTAAACTCTCCCTTTATTCTGACCTCTGACCCTGTTGTGTTGACAGCTATGATCCAACAGGGGACAATAGCACGAGGCAAAAAGTCTTACTAATAAGTGTTTGTTTGACACATAATTAGCAGTTTGAGGAAGGGAAACAAATGGTTATTTTGAGTTGTATATTATGGGGTGAGAAAATCAAGCCTTTTCCTCACTCACATCTTGAAGAAATTTAACTTTTTTTCAGTTGGTTTTTGGTTTGGCCATAACATATTTTGGTTAAGATTATGCCCATAAAAATAAATTTGATATAAACGTAAAAGTTTGGTGGTGGCAAGGACGGTCATTTCTCTTAAAAAAGGAAGTTGGCCAAGGCAGTTTAAATTCAATTCAAATGACCTGCGGCAAAACCCACGCCATGCATTAATCTAATAAGATATAGAAAGTACCTAACTACGCGAATAAACAAAAAATACACTGAACTGCATCATCTCTATATTCATGAAGAACTAGTGTATGCCACTTGTCAATAAGTTTACTGCATTGTACTATGTACCTTGAATTTTTGCAGCATGACATGATCTCCCAACAGATGTTAAGAAAGTACCGGATTTGAAAAGAAATTTTGTAAAATGTTTAAAAGTGATGGAATAAATGAATGGAGACTGTTGAAATGTTTCTATCCGCAAAAAAAAAATCCTGGACCTTTCTCCATGTTTTAAGAGAATACGGGCTTTTAAAAAAGAATATATTTATGATGAGAAGAAGATGCCGATAAGATAGACAAATAGTGTGTTCATCCCACAAAGGAGTGATTCTTAATTATAGATCTACATCTACAAATGTACACGCATACAAAAGTTTAAATGTAATCAATTCAAATAAAGTAACAACTCAATTTTGTTTTGGAATCTTGGATCGTTATATACGTCTATTTTATGATGAGTTATAGGATTCAATTTGGATCAATCACCGTTTTAGGTTATGCCAGACTAAATTGCCAGCAGACACAATGAGAATTTATAACTAAACATTTTTAAAAAAATAAATTAGATTTCAAGTATCCAATTACCAATAAAAAGGATAAACTAATTGACATAAAGTACAATTTATTTTATGTTCTTTTCACAATTCCACAATAAATTAGCAAAACGCCAAAGAAGATGAAGGACCAGCCACAAATAGAATTGAAATTTGCAGCTTTAAAGAGCGCATCGTGTCGAATGGCAAATGCCGGGTAAGAGATTTAATTGGTTTTGTTCATCTGCATATTATATATACAGCCTACATGAAGAATCTCCGCTTTCTGTTTGGTTAGCTAAATGTGGGCGAAGGCCTTGTACCACTTGTGATCCAAGCCAAAGACAGAAACGCCAAAAAATTGAGAATGTAAACTAAAACTGACTGATGATCTGTAACTGTGCCATAAATGATGATCCAAATACTGCCACCCATCATCATGGTCAGCTAAAACTAATAAAATAGTTAATTCTGTCCATCTGTTCCTCATCTTTGCAAATTTTTTGATGAAATAGAAACCAAAAATTTGCTTAGGATGTACAATATCAAAGTCAACATTGTAAATATATTATAATGCAAATTTCACATGCCAAGGTAGGGCATTAGCTGAAATTTAATACAAGAAGTGCAAATGTGCTTGTGCCACATCTCGAAATGGATTTGTATTTGCATAGCCATTAATGGATAGAACTATGGTTAAACTTTGGCAATTATTATATAAGAGTCAGTAAGTTACCTACATTTTAGTCAAACAAATGGCCGGCATTTAATTATAGCCCAATAAGTTGTTAAAGTAAATAATGAGATCATGCATTGCAAATTGCTGGAAGAGCAAATAAAAATAAAGTGGATTGGAAGGAAATTGCTTTCTCCAAAATTGCTTTCCTCATCATACACAATAAAAATGAAATACACGGGATTTTTTCTGCAAGAGGAGAGATGAGATAAAGCCTGGGCTACGATTTAATAAGTTGGGTTGGTCTTGTCTTGTGTCCTCTTCATTGAGCGTGAAACGAATATTAATGAATCACAAGTTTATGGATGACACGACGTCAATTAATTTCCCTTAAAATATATTATTATTATTACAATGCAGAAAATCAAGTGAATATAAATAATTATGGTCATGTTTAGGCTTAGTGGTTGATGAGTAATAAAATTAAATCAACATCCTTCCGTTATCAAATTAAATTTTGAAACGGAAAACAATAATTATCATAATGCAACAAATGCAAATTAACATTTAAAATATGCAAAAAGGTAACCATCAAATGTAATTTAACCTTTCAGCTTTGTGGTTTAAAAATTTATCTGCGGTTGAAACTTATTGCACCCTAAACCAAAAACTTATTTATGCAACCTAATATTCTGCATCAACATTTGATTCTTTTCCCAGTAAAAATTAATCAATAATAACTTCATGGTACTTTATGTATGTTAATTTATTGAAAGAAAGCGATGTGATGAAAATATCAAAATTAATTACAGGCATTTGAAATTCAATGAAATTCTCTCTTGGAAAAGATTAATATTTATTATTTGAGTTTAGTGTAATTAAACTCCCTTCTACATCTAATTCTAATTATTAAACAACACGTGCTAATTTATCACCCTTTTATCATTCAAATCTCTCTACCCAGTAATTAAGAGAACTTGTTGTCTTTAATAAATTACTACTAGCCCAGAAGCTATATAGAGATGCATATCACTCATGATCACGTTACATAAAAACTTGAAACATTATACAAAATCAAGTAAATAAAGTTCTGAAATATGGAATATGATGTGAGATCAAATTAACTTGACCAAATGTGCCATAAACATATAGTCATTGTATGAATTGATAAGGAAAACAAAGAAGGGGTACAAAAACAACGGATAAGATAAGGGATGAGGTCACAATCAATAATCTATGCTGCATTAAATGAATGAAATGGAAAAGTCAAACTATTATTATTATTCATTCAAACAATCAAAGTATCAAACTAAAATAACATTCCAAATCAAATCAAATCTTGAAGGTTTATTTATACAACCTACAAATAATAATTTAAGTTTATGAGTACATGAGTAATGTATTGGGGTTATTTATCCACACGACAATATTTTTGGCATGCTTCGTTTCAATACTTTCAATGTTTAAATTTTTTTTAGTGAGTATCTAGGTCATCTTATGATTATGCTATTAAACCGTTCCCGGAATATTGCAAATATTTACATTTACCTTTTAACCGCAAATATATTTCTAGCACGCGTCTTTATAAATCATATCATAATTTTAATTTTATGTTTCCAAAAAGCTGTACCTTGATTTCTTAAATCGTCCGTTAACATTAGCATTAATCCTCCAATGTGCGTTTCCCCTTTGACCCTCAAGGTCCTTGGCTCATATCCAGCCATGTCTGTGACCAACACTTGCAACTCCCACGAACCATCCCCCACCAAATTCCCGTCCGCAAACATTGTTACAATTTCAACTCAATTATCTATACACGTGTTTTTATTTTGATTTTGTTTTCTTTTTTAGCAAGTTTTTCATTTTCCCTTTGTCAACCCTTTAAAGAAGAAAGTGTATACAATTAACCAATTTAACTATGTACTTGTGCACAGAAGCTATTGGCCATTGCACGGGATTATAACCCAGAGAGTGGATTTTATCTGTACTTGTTACCACCACTCGTTTTAGAAGGTAACTGAGTTGAGGAGATGGAGTAGCCCAATAATACCAACATTCAACATTCAACAATGGAGGCTCCAACAATTGCACCAACTTGACACCTTCAACAAGCAACAAGTTAGTAGGCACTTGGATCCTAAAGTCCCCTTTTCTACCATCCCTACAACTATAAGGGTGTCTGGGTCTGGGGCAATTTGAAAATGTGAGACTTCCACGTCGTAAATGAATGAGAAGCGGATGCTATACTCCACAACTGCATATAGCATAGTACTGGATTTTATGACATTTACTTTCTCCTTTTACTCTTTTTATAGATACGGAGATTCATTCATTGGCTCAACGATGGATAATTAAAGTTAATTGACCGATCCTTTGACATCCAGCCTATTTATGAATGAACTTTAAATATCTGATCAATTTTTTAAAAAAAAATGCGTTCAAAGCGTCGCTTGTAGGTAAACGAATCTAACCTCTCATTCAACCCCAGATTCCACATCTCGAAAATTCAAACTGGATCTGGAATCTGAAGCAGTTTTGACACTGCAAGTTATCTCTTTGGAAGCCAATAATGGCGTCTTGCATGACGAGCCCTCAAGGGGCCCCCGCAGGTTTCCTGTCTCGTGTCACGTCCCTCGAAAGGGAAATTTCATTTCTGAAGCAAAAAGTTGAAGATGACGCCCGATGGAAGTTTATAGTACAACAATTCGTATTGGACAACTTTGGTATGTTTAAATGGTTTCGAGTTTGAATCTGGAGATAAAGCTAATGAAAAATATATTTCAGCATTTGACATCCAAGGGACACTAATTAACAGCAACAGGGATCAGTATCATCATCAAGTATCAAGGACTCGAGAAACTGTTCCAAATGCTTCTACTTCTAGTCATAATACTTCAAATTCAGCATCACATTCCAAAAAGTATAGGACATCAGATTCTTCAAACAAAAGCAAATCACCAAAATACAAAAAATCTGTCAAATTGGAACGGAGAAAAACGCGACATTCCAAAGTAGTATTTCGTACAGCTGAACATCGTTCTCCAATCGAAGAGGAGTTGAGTGCTCAAGGATTTATAGGAGATGACAATGATGAACAATCAGAACAAGAGCATTGTTTTGGAAATGACAATATTTGTCCAAAGGATCTCATCATCACTCCCGATATCTGTGGAGGTATGAAAGATATTTTTTTTTGAAATAGAAAATATATATACAATTTAAAATTTCTGTTCATGGTAGATACTATTAATATCAGCCATCATTCCTCATCCTCGACTCAAAACGAACGAAACAACATAAAGACTTCCGGGGGTGAAGAAGACAGTGAGGACGAGTCTCGTAAGCATTTTGAAATCAAGTTTATGGGAAATTTTTGAAAGCTTAATGATCGTTTACCTTGGTAGTTGAAGAATATGATCCAGCTACGCTTTCTGGTATTGAGGTCAATGCTGGCGGTGAAATGTCAGACCACGAATCATCATCTTCCTCAACAGAGATGCTTCCACAACGGCGTCAGCATCGTAAAATGGAATGGACCCTAATCGGCACTTATCCTAATCTTGCAACAATGAAACAACAGTTCAATCTTAGAGAATGGTCTCTGTCTACTAGGCAGATTAACGAGAGGGGTGCCAAAATCTACTACTATTGCAAAGAGTGTCGCAAAAATGGGCCCGGGCGTCTGTACATTCGCTACGCCACAGAAGACTCGGAAGTAGAAGTTTTAAAAAATCAACTGGAGCACGATCATACCAACAAAAGAAGACTAACAGAAGAAATGAAAATTGAAATATTCAATTTGTACAAAGCAGGATTAACAGAATCACCAAAAATTGCTGCAGCTTTTAAAATTAGCAAACCACACATGCGACAACCAAGTGTGAAACAAATCTGTCGAATTTTACAACCTCTAAGAATGAAGGAAAGAAACGAGAAATTCAAAGTGAGCTTGTTGACTAATTTGTATTATAAATACACTTTGTTATTATATACTAACTTCATTTCAAAATTATTGCATTTCCAGGAAAAGATACGAACAGAGAAAGAAAAAGTGAAAGCTGGAAAACCTAAAAAGCCAAAGAAAGAAAAATTACAAGATGAGACCGTTCTAGGGCTTTCTTCTTCTATTATCCCTTCTTCGTATTCCGGTTCATCAAGTAGTGTAATGACTCAACAACACATGAACCAATTTAATTTAAGTGGGAGTGAGGCTCAAGGCTCTAATAATTTCCAAAGGCCGCAGATAATTTCAGTGACTAGTTTTCCAATTGCTGGCTCCTCTGCACAGCAGCAGTTTTATCAGACTTCAATGACTTCATACGATTCAAGTGTCCCCAATCAAAGCTCTGTTCATCTAACTCAGCATAGTTATCAATAAATAATTGAACAAGGTTTTTATTTATTTATTTAATTTGATATTTTTATGGTTGATAATGAGTAGCTTCTGCGACATCAATACGGCCCCACCCATTATAATTGTTGGGATAATCTCCTGGTCCCTCTGTCCCACACCGTCTGTCCGCATCGGACAAAGGAGGCTTCACGCTGGTAGAGGCAAATGCAGCGTAAACTTCGTTAAATGTAAAATGAGGGTTCTTTGAAATCACGAGGGCTGCAGCTCCGGCAAAATTAGCCGAAGCCATAGCACTGCCTGACATAGTCACATAGTTGCTTGGGCCTGTCCCAGCCGAGACTATGGCCACCCCTGTAGAAAAATATATTAGCTATTTATAATCCCATCGATCGAACAAGTACCGGGGGCTCCAAAGTCGGGTTTTGTAATCCCATCAGCATTCGGACCTCTGCCAGCGAAACTTGGAACAGTATCTGGGTTGTTGGTAGCAACTATTGTAATTACATTTGGGTTGTCCCCTGGATAACCCGTCGTTCCACAGGATGGGCCAGAATTAGAGGCAGCGACGACAGGAATAATTCCTGAAAACGTATTAAATTAATTTATGTGTACTATTTAATATGTACATTCAAACTCGCTACAAAAAAGTAAAGTTTATACCAGCAGCTCGCCAAATGCTAATAACGTTATCGTAAAAATTTGACCCTGACCCCCCTCCCCACCCAATGACAACAATATGAGGCATTAGGGATGCTTCTACCATAAACTGCCCACAGGTTAGCAAGGCTGACTCTGAACCACTTCCTTGATGGTTTAAGCCTCGACATGCACCTTTGTAAAAACAAGTTGCATTTTCAAAAAGAAAATCAATAAAAACTATTCTTAATCATACCCCACTTAGCCATTGGAGCGACCCCAATACCGTTGGCTCTACCGACAGCAATCCCCGCAAGATGTGACCCATGACCCTAGTTGATTAAATATTATAAATACAACTTACATAAATTACCTACTTAATATATGCTTAGTTAATATACATGTTGATCAGTAGGTTGTGGGGTAGAATAATAAGGATCTCTCCAAATGTCAGCATATCCATCTCTCAAAGCAATATGGTCTAAGTTGACTCCTGTATCAATTAGTCCCACAATGACGTTTTCCCCTTGGGTATAAGCCCACGCTTCGGGTGCTCGGATTTGGGCAACACCCCATTGTGGGGTCTGAGAAATATTGAGATAGAGGTTTGGGTCAGGGACTGAGACTGTGACCTCTTCACGAAGAACAAATCCCCCCTCAATATTTGTAGCCAAATTGGAGAGAACTTTAGGAGTTAACCCTTTTACCAAAATTACATTTGAAGCCCAAAAGGTTTCATATTCCAAGCCAAGAGAGGAAAGTGCAGAAACGTATTTGGCTTGCGATTTTTCACTGCTCTCTTTCAATGAGCTAATCAAAATGGGAACTCTTTCATTTCTTGATAATTTGTCAAAATCCTTTTGAGTTTTCAGTGAAAGCAAGACTTTTGGTAGCACTTGAGACAGTTCCAAAATGGCAGAACTTGTCTCGCCAGTATTAATCTATACATTTTATTAAAGTTTTAGTAAGATGAGAAGTTATGTAAACATTAATAGTATTTAGTTGAATACCTTTTTAATTAGAGAAGGTTGGATTGAGCCTCCACAGGCAAAAGCCCACAGAAGACATGAATATGCCAAAAGTGACAAAACTTGTCGCATTATGATTTTTTCGATTCAAAAGTTAAGTATAAACTAATTTGGCTACTTTGCAAACTTGACATTTATATAGCAAAATAAGGTTATCATTTTGGACTCGGATCACTTACGCCTTACGTTTTCCACAGAATCGCTTATCATTGATCATTCAATTGACAAAATTTTGACAAAATATCCCATTTTAATTTAATTGATTACATTTTCCCAGCAATTATATAAGTAGATAAGGATCAGAGTAAAAATAATAATTTAGAAAATAAAACCATGTTTATGCCAAAAAATAAAGCTTTGTGATCACAAATTGTGATTCACAATAACAAATATAAATATTTGATAAGCCTTTAACATACAAGCCAAATATTTATTGATGGATTGCCTGAATCCATATCGTCACTTGCAGCCAATCCGAACAAACTGTTCAAGGATTCATGATTTCATTTGTGCTGGGTTTTAATTATCTATCGCATCATAAATGACATATCAGAAAGAAGCTTTGCCAACTATTTCCAAATTACAACAATTAATTGTACGTTTTCTGTTCTGCCATTATCAATCCAACCTTTATAAAAATATCGGACAATAATAATTACTCCCTTGAATTTAAAATCAGTTAGTGACTGATGAGCAACCGAACTCCCAAATCCAAAATCCAACTCCAGCCAAATAATAGTAGCGCAAGGAAAAGACACAAAAAACCCAAAAACGTTGAAGACGATCCTGGAATAGGGCAAAAGATTTTAAATTCTGCTACAAAACTTTCGATAAGAATCCTTCCAAAAGAAGTTCGGCACTTGCTCACAAAGTATAAAAAGTGGAGAAACGGAGGACGAAAGGGAAAAATAGTAAAAGTACCTGTAAACAATCATAATAACAAAGGACGCTCTGAAACAACAACAACAATTTTAATAATGCCACCAAAATCGAAAAAAGGGTCAAAAACCCAAAACCAAGTACAAAGTCAAGCAACTTCTGCATCTTCTGCAAATTCTGAAACATTGGCAGAGGTTTCATCCGTTCCTCCTCCACCGTTGGCTTCAGTCGAAAGTGAAGAAGAGGCTTTGATACAAAAATTGAAAAGAATGTCAATTGAAGAAGGTCAGTATTGATATAGTTATTATGCAATGCCTAAAAAATGCGGAAGAAAAAAAAACTATTGCAAAATTACGAAAAAGATAAAAGTTAAATCTGATAAACGTTTTGCATGGAATTGATCCAAGTATTAAGATATTATTGCAAACACAATTGAATTTGATATAATTCTTATCAAAATATTTGGAATTATCTGGGTGGCATCATTTTTTAAATTGTATGCATTGCATAAAGGATTACTTAGGAGCCTTGAACAATTTCTCTTTGGTGAATTTATTTGATCAATCAAAATAATCAAGCTGTCCACAGTTTGTCACTTTCCATGAGTTTATTTTCAGCATACATAGGTTAAAAGTTATTTCAGTAGTGGTGTAAATTTGGTATGCTAATTGGCCTCTCTCTTGTTTTATATTTCGGAGCTTTTGGTGATAGACAATAAGATTTATATATTCTGTTCAATTGAGTAACCCATAATTAAATTACAGAAGTAAACGACATGGAGGTAGCAAAAGGTGCAAAAGGAGGTAACAAAGGCCAACAGGCTCCAGCCAAGAAAAATGAAGCCCCCAAAAATGCTACACCTCAAACTTCTTCGCCCAAGAAAAATGAGGAAGATTTCGCCAACAACAAAGAGCGATTTATTGATTACAATAAGAGGCTTGCAGATATTGTCAATTTCCGAGAAAGTTTGGCGAAACTTAAGGCGTCTGTAAGTCGACACTTTCAAAAATAGCCAAAATATTTGTAAAACCTATTCAAATTTTTAGACAGCAATTCCGGAACAATTCCGAAAAGCAATGGAAGAAGTTGAGACCATGTCAAAAGACGATGTACAAAAGGCTCGAGATGCAGCTGCACAAGCAGAAATAAAAGCCCAAGATTTGCAAGATAAAGTTGATGAACTAATGAGAGAAAACAATGGATTGAACGACAGGTACATATATACATATTTAATAAATTGATTTTGTAAAAAAAACTATAGATTAATTTGAATATATTTTTTAGAATAAATATTACTCTTATTGAGTTAAATGAACAGAAAAAAGATAATGTAATGCTACGTAAAGATTTAAATGACACACAGTCAAAGCTTGAAGACGAGACAAAGAAACTCCAGGTACAGGGTTAAATTTTATACAATTAAATGTATTATAATCAAAATGGGCAATTTAATTATAGACAGTTCTTATTTCCCTCGATGAAAATAAACAACTGATGGATGATCTTAAAAAGAAGCACGCGGATGAGCGTGCAGCCAGAATTAATTTGGAACAAGCCTTGGAGAAAGCAAAGGATGATGCCAAACGAGATATTCGTCTAAAAGAAGGGGAAACTTTGCAAAAGGAGGAAACGTACTTGCAAGCTATTGAACAAAAGGAAGATGTAAGATTTTTTTTGCAATTTACGTTGGATTTGTTTTTAGCATAATATACTTTAATTTTTCTTGCTACAGGAAATTGAAAGCATTAGAGAACAACTTGCTCAAATTCAACAGAACTACAATGATGCCCTGCACCGAAAACGAGACGAACTTGAAGAAATTTACAATAGACGCAGAGATGAACATGCTCAACAATTGGCCGATTTACAAAATGCTCTACGAAATAAGGAAAATGAATTGGAATCAATTAAAACCGAATCCAGCGAAACAAGTGCCGAATTCAGGAAATTGCAGCAAGAGAACAATGCGCTCAAAGCAAAATTGGATGACGTTGAAAAGGACTTGGACGGACAAAAGAAACTGCTCAAGAACAAGGATGAAAAGATTTCGGAAATAACCACAATAGTTGATAAACTGGACAAGGAATTAAGGGATACTGAAGCGAAAATGGTGATTGAAGATTTACATCCTGAATTTAAAGCTTATGATGGTCTTCTTATAATTGAGGAAAAGAGGTACGTTATATATATATTTATATTAAAACTCAGACGAATATATTAAAAATAAAACAATTTTCTCTCGTATTTTCAGAATCCAAAGCGTTAAGGATGTGAATAACAATGCATAAAATTATCGCATTTTATTTATTTGCGTCTTATGGACTGTTCATATGAATAAACGAGTTTTAACAAAATTTTCGCAGCATTTAAAATAGTTTTAATTGAGTCCCTTATCCAATTCCAATAATTGCTTATAATCCTTTGCTGTCTTTTAAAGGGAAGAATCAGGGTTGTAAAAATGTCCATTAGCAAATTGAGATGATAAAATGGCAAAACCCATGCTTTAAAGAAACTTTGTATATATTTTTTAATTAAAAAACAAAAACAAATGTATGATTCTTACCAGGAAAAACTCCAATTTGTTCACAGCATGCAAATGAAGTGAAAAACAAAACAAAATTAACGTGTTAAAATATCGCGTAGAAAGAAACCACAAATATAAAATTAGCATTTGCATCATGGTTTGTGGCTTTTGATTATTTTGAAAAGGCTATATATCTATTTAAAGAATTACAATTTTATTAATTAAGCAGGGTCAAAATATCAGTTAAAATAAAAAAACACGACTCAATTTATGATCGTAAGAGGTAATTAAGACAAAAAAAAATATTGGATTTACATCATAATTAATATTTATTTAAACCGAAATGCATTTCATAAATGGTTCAATATATTCATTAAATTATTGGCTACTTTAATGCTGCTTTTTCTTCCCTTCTGACGACTTTTTTCTAATCACCATCGGCTTTTCCGTGTTCTTTTTCCCTTTGTTGGCTCTTCTCTCAATTTCTTCGTGCCATTCTACGAAACCTTGAAACAAAAATATTAGAACAAAAATTATAATACAATATGATAAACACCTTTGGCCGAATGTTTTTTATCCATTCCAAGTTGGATTCGTTTTTCTTTAATCCATTTCTCAATCTCCTTT
Organism: Proisotoma minuta; assembly: GCA_034698145.1. Classification (NCBI taxonomy): domain Eukaryota; kingdom Metazoa; phylum Arthropoda; class Collembola; order Entomobryomorpha; family Isotomidae; genus Proisotoma; species Proisotoma minuta. Next base: position 24,374 of record JAQIXN010000162.1, read on the forward strand.
TTTTGATGAGCTGCCTTCTTTTTGGGGGTCTGATAACCAGCATAAAGATGATGGTTTTCGGCGTAATCTCGAATGCTCTTGAAAACTTTAATGTCTGGGTCTATTTTTGGGATTTTTCGGTGCTTTTTAATTTTTGGGCGAGCCGAGGGGAGGGGTCGAGTCGAGGCGTCTTTATACTTGTCATCAAAATTACTCTTGTCGTGTGCTTTGTATTTCAATGTGTTGTTTGATGCGTTATGTTTGGCTTCATATTGACTGCGAAAATCTTTGGATATGTCTGTATCGGGATAGTCAACAAATTGTTCGTTGTCGAATGCTTTATTTTCGCCATTTTGACGAGATTCCCAGTTATGGAAAATTTTTGCTGATAGAACCTTTTTTGCATTGTAAGGATTTGGCCGATAGTGACCCTTCAAATCTTTCAAAGCCTTGTTCAATCTGGAAGTTTCAAAATCATCCAGCATCTTCTTGGAGGTTACGATATTGTTGGGTTGCACGCCTTGATTATAAAACGAATTTATTTGTAAATTAAACTAAATCTTTATATATGGAAAAATGTAGTATAACAATTTCCGTTGTTACAACTTACCCCATTGTGTTGGAAGTGCAGATAAGGTGGATGCATAAAATATTACTAGAGATAATCTAATGATGAACGTGAGCATTTTAAAACCTTGTGGAACCCATAAGCCACCTTGTCACAGTAAATTGCAAAGAATTGATAATAAAACAATTATAAGCTAACAATAAACACGCATAATCAATTTCCGTAAACTATTTGTTGTAAAATTATTCAGTTGCTTTAAATTACTATTGTTGAATGATTGGAATGGATTGTCTCTGAAATTGACTTTTGAGTAATGCGTAAGTCACAATTATACTGATGACACTTCCAAAAAGTCCATAGTTTAAGGTGAGACATCCATAAGACGACATGGCAATTGGGTGACCACTGACTTCATGCAAAATGACGGAAAGAGCCAAGGGATCCATGTGAGTGTGGTGTTGTCGTTTATGAATCCAATTCCGTATTTCCTCTGCCTAATAATTTAATTTGCTTTCAAAGATGATTCTTTTTTAAATTTTATAATTGTTTTTGCTACCTGTTTTGTCGCCCTTCCTGCCAAAAATAATGCAGGAAAATAGTACGTGCAATAAAATCCATATCTTAATCTCATCCAAGGATTTGTCGAGTCTCGAAATGTGTCCAATAAATTGGTTGCATAAAATGGGAGATTTCCAATCACAAAACTTCCAATAATTAAACTCATTGTTCGACTGAGTTCTTCGCTCAAGTCTCGCAGCCATCGAAAATGAGCAATTATATCTTCAATTTGTTCTTGATTTTGGGAAATTGGACAAAGCTTGTTTCGAAATTTGATCACCAAGCTGTGAAACAAGAGGACAGTGAGGACAAAAAATATATCACTGAATGCATTCAATATCCGTTCCAAACAGTTTGCATGAAATGACATGATGGTGAAAAAAAAGCTTGACAAGAGTTGCGGTTCACTTTTTGCTCCAAAAATACCGAAAACTTTGATTGCGTCCTTTGAAAAGTGCTCCCAAATTCCATCGGTGCTTTCTAAATTTACTTCCAGGATGTAGTACCCGACAGTTAAAAAGCAAGCAGAGCATAAAATATTTGAAAAAATTGCAGGCTGAAATATAAATAGAAAAAAATAAACTTGGTTTCCTTACGTTAAGAAGTTGGATACTTTTAATGTAAATATGTACCTTTAATTTGAATAGATAATTTTTAGCCAAATTACAGCAACTGTATTGAGATTGTTGTATTTGAATGAGAATGTTGAGAAGTTTGGCTGCATTTTGAGAAAATATGGCAAAAACTAAAAGAAGCAGAAGAGTGTCACAAACGTAATTTGCAAGATGAAAATACATTTCCGGATTTCTAAGCCACGTAGACGCGAATTTCTCTTTTAGATTGAGAATATAATAAATTCCGCTCAAAATGAAGGATATCGCACAACCAACCTAAAATTAGCTTTTTTTTAATGTTTAAAAATTCAATTTTTATAACAAAAAAGGATAACCTGCTGCAATGGATTGGTGTGAATTTCAAAAATAACTTTTCCACTATAAGGACAAACCCTGTTTTGGTATTTGAATGGTAAAATGAAAAGGTGGTAACAAAATTTAGAGAAAGTTATTAGATACTGAACTTCATCCCCAGGATTAAATTCCTGAATATTGAAATTGGACAATGTTGTGGATAAAGGAACAATTTTGTTTTTTATTACCATTTTATAAAAAATAGTATTTATGCAGATCTTTCACCAAAGTTGTGGCCTGGAAAGAACTAAAAGCATTATACACAACCAAGCATACAACATTAATTACTTTCTCGACAAAAAAAACACTTGAAGAAAGTGGATAACAATAAGCAATCCATTAACTGTTAATACTTGAGATTAATAAATTTATTGCAAGAGTTATTGACCAAGCACTTAAGATAAACACATAAAATTATCATCTTAAAACGCATTAAACACTGGATGGCATAATGTCGGTAATTTCAAGTCTATTCCAAAGACCGTACATTGGGGAATGTGAGAAAACTTGAATGTTTCCATACATTAGAGCATCTGCAGCGTCTATCATTTCTTGCACATTTTTATCCACATCTTTAAACTCTTTGAGCAATATCTCGCTTAATTTTACATAATCCTCAACATATTTTTCTAGTAATTCGATTTCTTCTTCCAACGCCAACTGGAGGGAACAACCCTTTCTCATTTTGTACATGATCATTCCCCCATCCTCTCCTCTCAAAACGTCCTTTTCAAGTCCAAAAATGTCGTTGAGTTGTCCGACCATTTCTTCAAGCAGCCCAGTCCAACGTCGGAACGTTGCACTTTGTTTGGCCTCCGCTGAAAGTGAAATCCCTTTGATTAAGCTTCCCACGCCCAAGTACATCAAAATCCCACTATCCTACAATATTGTAAATATTAATAGTGTAAATATTTTTAGTTAATTATCTTATAAGTGTATAAAACTCACAACTCCTCTGTAGTATCTAAATGTAGGTTCTGAAAAAGAATCAGCATCAAAATCCTTTGAATTCAAGATGAGGTGTCCTTGAATAGAATATTCCAGTATCTGAGCTAAATTTGCCCCTTGTTCCCTATTTTCTTCCAGTTTGTTTCTAATACCCAAGAGTCCATTAGCAAAGGCACCTTAATTAATTAGTGAGTTAATTAATTATTAACTATTTATTAATAATCGCATACCCGTCCACATAGGGAGAAAGGGATCTTCGCAGAAACTTGGATCCGATGTTATTTCTTCTACCAACGCTGTAATTAAATATATAGACATGCATAAATCATTCAAATACATACATGTATGAAAAGTAGTTTAATATTTAAAAGTTGCCTTACATTCAATATCAATATCACCATTGGACATTTTGCCAAACAGTTTTGCACTTTTAAGCAATTGGTCTGGACGTCGTTGAGATTTGTCCACCAAGAAACCGTCTGCACTATCTACATAATCATCCCATAAAGTTCCACAGGTACAAATTTTCAGCAAACATGAAAATTCCTCGCTGTCTACTTCATAAAATGGACAAACCCAATATGCTGAGTGAAGAACGTGATAACCAACTTTTGTTGCAAATTCTGGTTTTAATATGTCTGGAAATCGGTGATTCATCCATAAAATTACGTCATCGATCAATTGTTTTATAACTTTCTCGTCATCCTCTGACATTTTATTAGGACGGAAATGCTTTGGTTTAAAGAATTTTAGTTGTTTATCCAGAACGAGTTTCTTTGACATGATTAAATCGTCAATTGTCTTTTGGATTATTGGATTTTTAGACCAAGTACTGGATTTGGCACCATTGAAATCCAAGCTTTAATAGAAAAGTGTATTTAAATGAAAATAAATGAAAATAAAATTTATTTTACCTAAATTTAACTTGTACTCTGCTTCCATTGATTGGACATTTTATTTCTCCATTTTCAGTGCTTTTGTTGGCTGTAAGTTGCTTTATGGTATTTGGAGACATACTTAATTTAACAAACTGAAATTGAACTCGTTGTCGAAAGAGAGTTTGAGTGTTACTGCAATATTTTTTTTGATGTTCAATCATTTTATCAATCCTAAAAGTTTATATAATTAGGCAAGTTCAAGTTCACACAGTTCGTGCACGCAATCACTGTAAAATACCAGTTGCACACAAAGCCAAAATCTTGTTTACTTTTTTGTCTTCGTCATAAATATCTATGTTACACATTTAGTCAGGTTTTTGGTAACATTTGGCAAGGTAATTGAACAACAGGGATTTTCCATTGTGGTAGTGTATCATTTAAATAATTTTATTGAAACGGAATTGCATCTTGTACATAATATCTGGTCTTTCCGCAAGCCATATGAATTTTGTCGGAATATTTCATTCTTCCGTATTTCCGTTCATTAATTATAAAATAAGTACGCAAACCCAAAAAGTATATTACACACAATTATTTGAAAAATGATTTAAGTATAATGGCAATTAGCATTAATGATTACAAAAGAAAAGGATTTATTACCGAAGTGTACGTGAGCTCTACAAATTGTCCAGGTTTTTCTGGATATATAGCAATGCAACAGTTGTACATTACTTTAGAGAAATTTTGAAATTAAAGGGATTACCTGGGTTGAATTCTGCGAGGTTCCTCATTACTTTACCTTGCTCGATGCGTGGCTAAAATTTCGCAAATTGTTTTGTTTATGTACTTTTGCAAATATTCATAATGATTGTTCATTCTTAATGATCATGTCCTTTTAGTAGAGACGTGCGTGTGGTGATGAGTTGATGAACTTTTTATCTATTACGAAATCTCACAGGATTTACCATTCAATTCTGTTATATTTCTGTGAGAAACGTCTCAATAAAGAGCTCACAAATTTCTGTTTGCTTGCATCACCAACCGGGTCTTTTTCTTTTCCTATTTGCAACCATTTTTTGAGGTTATGATGTTTGGGAATTTTACCGATATGTAAAAGGCTTTATAAAACAAACAACTCGTTCGCATTTCTCATCAGTAAGAAACCGACTTTCTTTCAAAAACAAGAATAGTAATATGGCACCCGTGACTGAAATCATTTCCTCAGAGGCAATTCTGCTAAATATTAAAGATCTCGAGCTAAACTCTAAACCACAGGAAGTTGTTCAAAAGTTAGTCGCTCATTCTGTAAATCAGCCAACGGATCCTAAAGTCAGGGAAATTTGTCTTCGGCCTTTTGAATATGTCCGAGCCCTTCCATCAAAGAACATTCGGAGAAAAGTAGCCAAAGCATTCAACTATTGGTACGGTGTCTCTGATGAGGAAATAGACGAAGCCATGAAAGCTGTCGACTACTTGCATAACGCATCCCTCGTGTAATGGATATTCTTTATTTATCCGGGGTAATTCAAGAATGTTTTTAATAATTATTGTTTCTATTTAACAGGATTGACGACATTGAGGATGGATCTGACACTCGAAGAGGAGCCCCTGCAGCTCATCTTGTTTATGGTATCGCTCAATCCATAAACGCAGCAAACCTCGTCTACTTTCAAGTCATTGTTGAAGCAATAGAAAAAAAGGAAAACAAGAATAAAGTCACGGACGCAGACAAAATTTCATATTTATTGGATTTTGCTAAAACAATGGTAATTCTTCACGAGGGACAAGGAATGGAGCTCTTTTGGAGAGAAGAAAATATGAAAGAAGAAAATTCCGGAAAATTTCATCATGTTCCAACTTTGAAAGATTATGAGCAAATTTCAGTCAAAAGTAAGCATAGCTGAAAGCAAAAATTAGTAGTTGTTACATTTTACATTTATTTTTTCTAATTCTAATTTTCAGAAACCACTGCTCAATTTTCCATGTTGGCTAGAGCGTTTTCACAAGTTGGGAACAAAAAAGTGGATATTGAGTATTTGGGAACTTTAATTGGTCTTCATTTCCAAATCAGAGATGATCTTCTCAATTTAATCTCAAAAACGGTACATATAAAACATGCTAAATTTTCTTCTCATGCATTATCAGAGTTTTAATTTTTGTTGCTTATTGTTTAGTATGAAGCTGGGAAAGGGTTTTGTGAAGATTTCACCGAGGGAAAGTTTAGTTATCCCGTGATCCGTGCTCTTGACCAGAGAAATGCCAAAGAAGGGGGAATTAGCAACAACGAAGCCAGTCGTCTTTTGGAAATATTGAGATTGAGGACACAGGATGTGACACTTAAACAAGAAGCTTTGGAAATTGTTAGGAAAAGCGGAGCTTTAGATTTCACCAAGAACAAACTCAAAGAGATCAAGACAGAAATACAATTGGAGATTTTACGCCTTGGGGGAAATCCTATTTTTACGGAATTAAAACATGAGATTTTTGCTGATGATTTTTAAAATGGTATAAGTTAACCATTAGTTTGTAGCAAATAGTAATAAATAAAATCCGTAATAATTGTTCATCCAATTTTTAATTTATCATTTATTAACCAATGACTTTATAGTAGCAGCATCGGAATTTTACCATGTCACTAGCACAATCACTTTTATCTATTCCAAAGTTATCACCTAAGAATAATTTATAAAGAATAACATTTTGAATGTAAAAGCAAATACAGTATAGCCTTCTCCTTACCCATTGGACATCTATTCCGATCCGGAGTGAATCTATCTTTGCAAAGAGATTTGTAGCATTCACGGAAACTTCTTGGCTTTTGTTTTGGGCAACAAAGGTATCTGACTTTTCCCTTTTCACAACCGATACGATTTTTGGCAGTAATACGATGATCTTGTAAAGTATATAATCGAGTATAAATGTTACTGCTCCAAAACAAATTATATATGTTAGTGTTGTGAATACCTGGGGGGCAGGGGGTTCGATAATGTGCCGAAAAACATTCTTCCGTCATTTCACAGTCCACACCTAGCATATAAGGGAGACCTTCGTTCTCGTCATTATTCCCTTGTCCCATTGTTGAATTTCCATCATTTTCTTCGGGGGCCACAGTCACAGCACCCCCTTTGGCAGGCTTAGAAGCCTCATCAGCAGCTTCATCTTGGCCAACAACCTCTATATTTGTTTATTTGTTTAAATTCATTATTGGTCAAAGCAAACTAAATTTTAATTACCTGAAGAAAGAAGGCATATGAAAAATGCAGAAATTAGCAGGAAAAAATTCAGGTTAAAATATGATTTCATGATTTACAACTTTTTGGAGGTAGTTTAACTTTTGTTTGTCAAAGTTTATATGAGGTTGCGTAAATGAAACGCAAAATGCCAACAGCCTTGCATTATTCTTGGAAAATAATTTTATGGCCACTAAACAAAACTGCAATGCCAGTTTCGACTACAACAACCTTTTGTGTGATTTATTAAAAAAGTCAATTGTTTAATCCAAGTCATTTTCCGTTGCCTCCTTCTCCTCCCACCAACAGCATCTGTAGGATGCCATGTACACATCACAAGCACCTGAAATTTTTCCATTTGGAAATCCTAAATTTGATGAAACAAACATGAAAAAAAATAAACAAGCCGATTTTTATTTTTTCATGGATTTACCTCGACTGCATCTTTTGTGTTCCGGAGTTTTTGTTGGTTGACAATCAGTCCATTCGCAAAACATTTTAGGGGGCCACAAATATTTTGCCCCTGGACCTTGATCACCTTTTTTGGGCCCACAGCACTTGAATTTTAAATAGGGCCCTTTACATCCAGAATGAGTATAGTTCTTAAGATATGTGTCTATACAGTTAGTATTTTAGTTTGAAGCTGTCTTTTGAACAATTTACAAAATATATGTACAAGACTTACTTTCAGGACAAATTACTTGTGAATATGCGTATTTGCATTTACTCAACAAACATCTCCCAGACTCTTGATCATCGTCATCTGGTTCCACTTCGTCATGAGTTCCATCATCAAAGTTGTCTTCTGTTGGACCTTCACTTGGTCCAGTTTTGCCTGGTGTTTCCGTTGCTGAAGTATCTCCGACCTCGGGCACTTCAGTTGTAATTTCTTCTGACGAACCTGGTAAAGTAGGGTCTGTTGTGGGCCAATTTATTTTTCCTTCATTAGAATTTTCTGTACTGTCAATAAGATCGTCCTCTATTTAAAAACATATTCAAGATTTTAGTCTAAAGGTTATGAAACTAATGATTCCAGTTTTACTTACGTGCATTCACTGAAGAAGAGTTAATGAAAAATAGACAGGCTATTAATATGGTGAATCCATTTCCACCCATTTTAAAAATATTTACGTATAAAGTTTATTATTTTTGGAGAGTCAATAAGTAAGAAAAGTCTCAATAATTTGTCTTTCGAATGAAAATGAAAGGACCTTTTGGTCGAAGGCTGCCGAAAATAAAAAAACAAGGCAATTTAAAATTATAAACATTTAATTGTGCAGATAGTCAATTGAAATTTTTGTATTCCTAAACAATTGCAAACATTGTTACATTATGATAATTTTATTGTATTTAAATTTTCATCCTTTAATTGGTCCCATCTTCGTAGTTCATTCTAATTACCAACTTTCTCTGATCTTTTCATCCTTCGTTATATATCCGTTATATATGATATCCTGCTATATGATTTTTTCTGAACGATTTTTTTTAATTATTATCAGTTTTAATGATGAGCTATTAAATAGTACTAATGCTTACATAAGTAATGACACTCGAATAACTCATTAAACTAATTAATAATCAATTAGGTATAGCCAGGATTTCCTATGGTAAGATAGTCTTTCGGTGGTCTAGGTGCGTTTGGTGGATAACAGCACCGGAAATATCTTCTCTCGGGATTTGGGCAAAAAGCAGTCTCGGGTGTTTTGAAAAGTTTGCCTATGCACAATTAATTTAGCTCAATATTCAATTGTTTTTGTAAATAGCTTTGCTCATTACCCCCTTCTTTGCAAATTTTCTTTTTTGGCGTATCCCTTTTCTTACAGCGTGTCCAGTAGCAGTCGCCAGACTGGATTTTGTATTGTCTGCCAGTTAGCTTTTTCTCATCTGCTGGTCCGTAATCCAAGTAATCAAGGAAATCCGGGTCTGGCAAGTTACGATTTTTCCCATTACCACCAATTTTAGGTATTGCGGGATCCTGATCAATTGAATCAAATTTTCGATGTCCAAAATGACAGCATTCGTACTGAATGTAAGGTCCGGGGCATTGCATATAGTTTGAATTGAAAAGCATACTTCCTGAAAACAAGCAATGCGGAATTTGTTTCATGTTAACAAACTTTCAATACCTTTAGGACATCTGAATTTCCTATAAATAGACAAGCATGGGGTAACCTAAATAACATGTATTTGAACAGATACATATTATAATATGCAATTTTCTATAACTTTTGAGCGTATCCATTACCATGCATTTACCCCCGTCTGTGATCTCACCCCCCTCAGTCCCAACTTCGGGGTCATCTGCATCTTCTTCATTTAGAACGGGAATTTCGTCACTCTCGACCATTTCGTCATACTCTTTTAAGGGTTATGGGAGACATCAAATATAAAATAATTCAAATTATTATATCGATCATACCTGGAGGAATAAGTTCCATTGCTTTCTCTTCGTTTTTGTCCAGCGCTGTTATTGGAAAAGTAATATGTTACATAAACTTTATTGTAATCAAGTTTGATTATGAACGTTTAAGCTTTGCATACGTTTCACCGTCGGACAGCAAAGAAACCGTGCTTCTCCTTTTTCGCAATTCTCTTCTTGTGTCCCTTGAACGGTTTCATCCTTCTTGTTGCATTTAGCATCCTTTGTCAGCTTTTTTTGACATGCAGTCAAGTAGCAAGCATTTCCTTAAAATGTATGTAAAATTTTATTACAAGAGTTTTTTAAAAATGATTTAATAGTATAATAAAATGTCTCATACCGTAACTTATACAAACAAATATTATAAAACTTAAAAAATAAAAATCCTTCATTCTGGAAACTAGATAATTTCAGTTTGAGACTAAAGTTACTATGAACTATGTTTTCCAAATAAATACTAAAATTTTAGAAATGTTTATTATGATTGTATAATCAAACTACTTTCGCTAAAATTTGTTTTCTTTTCAATTGTTTCAATAAATTAGAACTTTGCTTAATTGTTGAACTAATAAAAATATTTTTCATAGTTTCTTTTCGTTCATTTTCTGTTCTGTTAATGTACAATGGATTTTATTATCCGGTGTTGAAAATAGCTAAGAATGCAATTCTTGACATGTCATGCAAAATAAAAACTAATATTTCATGCACACTTAACCCTTTCCGTATGTTTATGCATATGTAATAATATTTGTATGTTTTGTCTCATCAATTTTCATCTGTCAATAGCCCACTTGTGCCTACCTTTTAACACCCTGCAATATAATTTAACACTTTTTTAAGAATCACTTAAGAAGCGGCTACAAAGCAGGAATCCAAATAACATTTTATTTACCATGAAATGACTTGAGATTACGAACATTGACTTCTAATCTCGGCTCAAATTATTCTCCTTCAGTGCATTTGAGATGTGCCATGAATTTCATGAATACCAAAACAAATTGTTGAGACTCTGCTTTACTTTGCTTTTCTTGCCAAGAAGAATAAAAGTCAGGGATTAGCACCATCCACAAATTTAAAATGCCCCCAAGGTTTATGGTTTATCCTCTCCAGTTGCATGGTCTTGTTGTTGATCACATCACATCATGCTCAAGCTAAAGCTAAAGCTATATTCAGTTTAGGTATATGGCTAAATAACAACAATTTTTTGTACATTTCTTTTTCGTAGCAAGTATTGAAGGATGGATGGAAAAGGGAAGAGCGTATCTAATGGAATGGAGCTTAATAAAATATGTTTTATTCCTAGATAGACTCTTCTGATGCTTTCAGAATAAAATAACTCAAGTGTAACATTATATCCTATCCGGTGTCGCTTTTTATCGTCCACAATATCTACTTCCTACCTTTAGTTCAAACACATTTAATAATAATAATATTCATTATCAAATTAGTTTGCGAGTAAAAGCAAAATATTGCGTGCTTTTGTGAGTGTTTGTGACTTTTGTCCGTAAAATTGCGTGTGTTAGTAGTTCCTTCCTTTGCATGTTAAAATGTCACTCAGCAAAACAAAGTGTACTAAAATTTTCCTCATATTTTCAAACGTGATATTTTCATGGGTGAGAAATTTGACAATATATGTTTCAATTACTTGAAAAAATTAACTATCTAAAATTATGAATTTATTATAGATCTCTGGAGGATTTTTGGTCGTGTTTGGTGGGGCGAGTCTCTATGACCCTAACTATGTCCGAATGCATACACTTTTAACAGTGGATAAAGTGCCTCAATATGTCTTCATTTTATTTGCCTTATCCATTGTGGCCTTAGGAGGATTCATAATCACACTTGGCCTTTTTGGTTGTTTCGGTTCCCTTTGTGATCAAAATTGTATCATCAAAACGGTAATATATAACTTATATAATATAAAGCGTTTGAAAAAATATAATGCAAAGATTAAACGTTCTCTATTATTTTCATAGTACATTTATCTCCTGTTCTTTGTTTTCGTTGGGGAACTTGGACTTTGTGCCGGTTCCCTTTACTTGTACTTTACATTCCCTACCCTTGGGGTTGAGGTGAAGGAAGATTTGGTAGAAAAACTGAAAACGGATTTCGGATATCCTCACCAATATACATTTAACTCGGCAATGGAAAATATCCAAGCCACTGTAAGTAAAAATAAGATACATACATGTTTATGTAAGGAAAGTAACTGAAAAATGTACTAAAATATATGTATAGCTTCATTGTTGCGGATTGAACAATTACACGGACTATGACATGAGCAATTTTAGAAGTATGGCACCCAATCATGAATTAAGTGTCCCACTTTCTTGCTGTTCAGCCACACCAATTTCCAAGCTGGGTTTTCTGAGCAATAATTCAACGTTTTTTTCGACCGAAAGTGAAGAAGATTTGCACCTTTTGCATGAAGCTTCAACAGAATCCATGAATCCTTCTACCAAAGGACCAATTTGGTGGAAACGGTGTCAATCTTTGAACCCAATGGAGTCGGATGATTATCTTTATGCTCAGGTATTTATTTATAATGTGTATTAGGCTATTTTAAAATATTTCAATTGATATACTGTACGATAGGGTTGTTGGGATCAAATTGAGGAAATTTACATGAGACTTGCCCTTTATACGGCAATACTTTTTGCTTCGTTGGCACTTCTTCAGGTAAACGTTTTTTTTTGTAAAGAAAAATATGGAATTTGAATGTTTCCATTTTATAGATGTTGGGGGTCATTATGCCAATTTGTTGGCTACGAAGAACAGAACATAAGCAGCATGATATTCGGATTCGGACTTCGAGACAAGCACAACCACTCCTTTAAAAAAGGATCGTGGAAATCTCATTTAAATCAGCTTTAAATTAGGTTATAATTTTATAATTAATTTAATTCTTTTTGCATTTAGATAATGGTTGCATGCTTAGAATAGTATTAAAACTTGCAATCTTTCGAATTTAAAAGTTATTTTTTAAAAGTTTTGTAAAGAAAATATCGTTGATTTTTTACATTCCCAACAAGTGATGTAGTGTAATAATATTTATTAATTTTGCAATGGTTGTGGTAAATGCAAGGAATATATGGATAATACATATGGTGCATGTAAAAAAAATAAAAGTACAAGAATCAATTCTAATCTCAATTTAATTTATGCTGCATATTTAGTAATTTTAAAATTATTGTAGAAATAAACTCATAAAATTTTCATTAAACGGTAAAGACCATTCCATTTCTTGGCATTTTATGAAAATTGGCTTAACTAATCATCATAAAATCTGATAGATGAGATGATCAAATCTTATTCAATTTCTAAATGACCTTGTACAGTGGACAATACTAATTGTTGGAAATCCTTAATTTTAGAGCAAATCAAATCCGTAATTTGTTTCTTCGGTTAACTGACAAAAGATATTAAATCGAAATTATTCTCACACAATGCCAATCGTGATGCATGGGACATTATATAGTCCGGTTTTTGCACCCTAGTTTTAGTTTGTTGTCTTGTCCGTGCATTTAACTGACCTACCTATTTACAATTTTTTAATTTTCGTGCATGTTTTCCTTATAAGCTTAATTTTTATATTCTTCTATCAAATCTTAAATCAGAACTATTAAATGCAATGATTAAGCTCGACAGGATAACTTGGCAGAAACCTAAATTTCATTTCGCAGATACGACGACAAGTAATAAATCATTATATTTTTTACAAAGGTGGAAAATACATTTTAACAGCAATATCATAAGTTATGAATCATAAGTAATTCAGTCAGTAGTTCACTCTGAAATGCATCAAATTAAATAATCCGAAAAGGAAAAGTTTTGCATGACTTAAACAATTAAAGCAAATAGTTTTAATAGTTGCAAGGAAAAGGACTGAAAACTTAAACCTACAATTACAAATATCTCACAATTGCAATATCTTCTTCTCACAATTGCATTCCAAATTGGAATTTCCAATTGTTATCCAGGAATTGCAGTCATATATTCAACAGTATTGTTCAAATTACTAAATGCAATGGACAGACATTTTTTAATAGTTTTCCAGCTATTCCTTTCGATTTCAACCGTTTTTGGGAGTCCTCTTGTTATGGCAGTTAAAGGCAGAAATTTTCAAACTTTATATCCAACTGTACATGGAATTCAAAATTGTGACCCTGAGCCCAAATCTTGCTCATTTTACTCAAAATGTTTGGAAAGTCGGAAACAATGTGGAAGGTCAGGTTATGCTCTTGGGTTTGGGGAGAGATACTGCAAAAAGTTTGGAAACAAAGCGTCGTTATTTTCACCTCGTGGAGAAAAATGGATGTGGTCAAGAATGCCTTGTCTTCAAGAACAATTAACCCAAATTACAAATATAACAAATTGGGAAGAAGAATTTAGCTGCGGAGATATTAAGAAATTTGCCTACACGTCTCATCCAACGTTGGCAGGAATTGGTCGACCTGCAGAAGAACTTTTGGATATCAAGCCAGAATCTGTAGATGAGTAAGATGCAAAAAACTGTTACCCAAACAAACAAAACAAATAATTATTCCTTTCTTTAAAAAGAATATTCAACGTTAACTTTAAAGCCGTGCTTAATGTGACCCAGGTAAGTATGTAATGTATGCAATTTTGAAACAAATTAATTATTGAGTCTTCGGCCTTAAGTAAACATTGACATCAAAATTTTCCATCATATGTAAATCCATTTATGAGGCCCATGACTTTTTATCCAGACCGTTGCAAAGATGATGATTGATGCCAAGCTGGAAAAAGCAACTATTTGCAACATGTCATCAATTTCGGATTCCGTGGCTTGTCCTGGTCTGGCAATATATAGCTGCTCAAAAGCCGCGGTGTGAAATGCTTGTTTTAATGGCTTCCCTTACTTTTTAAATAAACAAAGGTTTAATTTCAGGTGACGATGCTGACCAAATGTTCCGCCCTCGAACTTGGCCCTTATGGGATTCGAGTGAATTGCGTCAGACCCGCAATGGTCCAAACAGAAGCCGTTGGACGCGTTTCTGGAAGTTCAAAAGTTTTGGACAGCGTTAAAAAGATAAATGAGAGAAACGTTTTATCCGGAAGATGCATTGTTGAGATGGATGAGGTAAACATATTAAGAGCTTACAAACATCAATTATTATTGTTGTTATACTATATAAATACAATGCATAATTTTGAATATAGGTAGCGGACGCTGTGTTGTTCCTCTCGTCGTCATCTTCGTCCATTATCACCGGGTCAGAAATATGTTTAGACGGTGGGATTTTCACACATTGATATCATCAAATTATAATCAAACATTCTAGAAACAATTGTTTGCTAAAATAAAACGCTATAAAAAGGCTCAAACGTATTTTGCATTTCTCAAAATTGCATTGGAGCGGGAGAGAATAAGCCAACGCCTTGGGATATTTGTCATCTTCAATTAATTACTTGTCAATTAAAGATAAACCACAAATCCGCATCCTAAAAGTACACTATTAAAATGGTAAGGTCACAGGCATAATTTCTCAAATCCCAATATTTTTTGGCGTCCCATCCAACTTAAAGAAACTGTTGTTTTTAATTCCGACAGGTTTATCACTCTCAATTAAGTAACTCGACTCAAGTGGTTGGAAATATGGCTCTGCTTCCTCTCCGAACAAAGGTCAGGGGTCCTGCGGGCATCGAGGCGGGGGAGCAGGACATTGTGGACGAAGCCCTCTACTACTTCAAAGCAAATGTCTTCTTCCGTACTTATGAAATTAAGGTAATAAACCAAATCACTTGTGTTTTTGTCACTAATTGTGATTGTTCCCATTGTTTAGAATGAGGTGGATCGACTTTTAATTTATGCCACGCTTTACATAACCGAGTGCCTCAAAAAGTTGGCGAAATGCACAAACAAGAATCAAGGGCTGCAGGAAATGTACACTTTGGCCATCAGCAAATTCGATATTCCTGGAGATCCTGGATTCGTTTTAAATTCCGTTTATCAAAAGCCAGCTTCCTCTCAAGATGCGGGTATATAATTCAAACTACGTACTAACGATATAAAATAATAGCTAATAGTAATATATTTTTTGTTTAGAACTACTTCGTCAATATTTGACGCAATTAAGACAAGAAACTGGGATTCGTGTTTGCGAAAAAGTTTTCAACACTGAAGATGGAAAACCTTCAAAATGGTGGCTGTGCTTTTCCAAAAAGAAGTTTATGGATAAATCGTTATCTGGGCCAGGGCAATAATACCATAAAATACTGTTTTTCTTTCCAACTTTTCTACTTTCATGAGGCTCAATCGTCAATTAACATTGTTGTTAATTTTAGGACTTAGGCAAATAAGATGTGATTTTTCAAATGACCAAATTTTCTACATTATTTATTTCTGAAATATTTCAGTTTTTCTAGTAATACTTTACAAACGCATGCATTTATGCAAAAAATAATTAAAATTGTATTAATGGTGTTAATTATAAATTGATATTGTATTTCTACTTGTACTACACGTCATCAATAGGAAAATAAATAGGAAAAGAACTTTATATTATTATTTAGCAACAGATTGTACGGAATAGGAATACCTGAATTTCTTTGTTATTGCATCTTCATACTAACTATCAACTATTATTAATGTCAGTAGCCAAAATGGCAAATTAACTTTACGATATTTGGTTATTATTATGCTGCATTTCTTTAGACGTCTTCACTCGCCACAGATTTGTATTTGCTGCAATAAGACATACTTTATTTATCAGGACATTCAATTTATTAGAAATGTTTTCTTACTGTCCATTGACTTCTACATTCCCATCACTTCTTCTTATAAGTTCATCTTTGCCCTTCTTTTCCTCATGTTTACTTCCAGGCAAAGGATCGTCCAAAGCCAAAAGTTCGGGTTGAGTGAACAAATAGTCGAGCAGTTTACGCACCACCATCATCACCACAAGCTGCAAATTTGTGTAAATTAAAAGACAAATCTTTCTTAAAATTTCAAAAGCGCGCCCGCGCGCGCGCGTACCATTAGGGGAAATAGTATGGCCGTGGTCTTCATCGATTTTATTATCCAGAGCAATGCCAGACACACAACTTGAATGAGAGTGAAAAGATGTACTCGCATTAATGGAACCGTCCGCAGGTATCTATGATCAGGCTGGTACTTTAGTGGCATAAATATCAACAAGATTCTTTGGAAAAGCTCCATCCTCATCAATGCGCTGAAGCCCATGTAAAGGAAGACGCCATACAGTACCGGCATTGGTACAAATTTCAGCACAGGAGTCAATAGTACAGAAATTCCAACTGTAGAGAATACTAAAAGATTGGAAACGCGTTGTTCTCTGACTCCAAGAAATGTTGGTTTTTCTCCAGGAGCTGCCGATTCGCTCTCCATTTTCAAGGATCCAACATTTGTCAAACTTTCTACCTGAAAACGTATGAAATTCAATTTATGCATCTCATCTTTTTATTATTAATTTACAGGGTATGAATTACTTACCGTTGCAGCCACAAACCATGGAAGACCAAAGAACGAACCAATGGTGATTAAAATAGAGAGGACGAATAGATCGAGATGGTAGCCACTTCCTTTCTGTAATTTGAATAGAAATTTACATCAATCAAGTATAAATTATACATTTCAAAATGTTTACCTTTAGTTTATGATCTTTCCTATTAACGATAACCGCTGAAAAAAACGAGTATATATTTTTTAGGGAGCTCATATTATATTTACAATTTACTAACCTGTGATTTGTTGATCCATAAAGATCAGAATTGTAGCTAGTAGAGCAGGAATTATCGCAGCAAAAATACTCCAAATAGGATTATTCCCCAGTGGGGGTACAAACCAATTTCTACCGCTAGTTGGTCTGAATTGTTCCGGAACCGTCAGTTTTGGTGTTAGGATTCCAACCCTAAAATCGAGAAGCGTCATCGAAGCTATTGCCAAGATGACTGCAAAATCTGAGACAATGTATCTGAAATGAAATGAACAAGTTAGAGGGTAAAGAACACATTTATCTTCAACCTTTAATTATTTACCTGAACCAAGTTGGAAAAAATGGAGAAACTCGGAATTCTTTTAACATATAAGAAACAAAGAAGGTTCCAATAAAAAGCAAAAGAGACATTAAGAAAACAGCTTGATTTGTTTTAGTCTGCAGAACTTCTTCAACTTGACCTTGGTACACGTCCAAGTCAAAGTTGTAGGATCCAATCATAGTTGTTTGATTATCGTAAATGTTTGAAGAATTTCCAAAAATTCCAGATGAATCATTTAACCCACTTAGCGATGTTCCAATGTCATGTTTAGCGTGGCGGATGAGCATTACATTTTTCACAGCCTAAGTGCCAAACCATTATTTGGAAGTTCTTTTAAAAGTAGCGTCATGAATGATTTACAAACCTCAACCATAAAAATGCATGCAATTAGTGTTGCAAAGTTGTCCTCTGTGAATCTCGTTATATAAGAGACCAAAGCAGAAGCGTCTGTTGCGACAAGAATCATTAAAGTTATTGCAATCCAAACGCCCACCCACAATCTTAAAGAAACGACGAAAATGTCAATTAGTGAAACAAAAATTGCAGCATGAGAGTGATTTTAATACCTGAATTCAAGATAATTCAATCCGTTGGATCTGTAACAACAAAATTTAATTATGCTTACATACAAGTGTTTATTCTATTTAAGCAAATTTGAGCACACTCTGAGAAGTGGACCAGAATTTTCTCAAAAACTAAAACAGGCCCAGTACTTCCTAAAATTGTCAAAGGTTGTCCCGAGAATAAAGCAAATCCGATTCCGCAAACGCATCCTTTAGTAATCAGATGTAATGTTAAATATAGTCTCCTTTAAGTAGTGGTTTATAATTTTAAATCTTTGCATACCTGCCACCATCGTTTCGATTGTTCCCATGCTATTATTAGTTGCCAGACCCATTAGGCCCCCTAATTATTATGAAATTGAATTTTTGCCATTATATATGCATATTATATATCCTTTACCAAATGTGATCATTGGAGTTAAACAGGCAAAATAGAGAAACATCCATGTAGCTAAATATCAAACCATTATTTGGAAATTCTTTTTAAAAGTACCGTTGTGAATGATTTACAAACCTAAGCATTGAAGAGAGAGTGCGTCTTTAAAATCGGAAGGGTACCTGTGAAATTATTGTCTTTTAGATACAATTTTGAATTTAGCATTAGTATGCATACCAGGGAACCTTTCTCTTGATGTCCTTAAAAAAGCCACCGAAAAGTATTCCAGTGCGTGCCAAACCATCGTCAGGATCATCTCCTCCATGGCTTGATCCACCTCCGCTATCCTAAATTTTAACAAATGTTTTAGCAACAACCAGTAAAGAAAGTTGCATAATCTGTCTAACATTTTGAGGTTCTAATCGAATCAAAGGATCCCAAAGATCTGGTGGTAAAATGGATGTTGAGTTCATGAAAATGTCAATTCCCTGTAAAATTCTTTCTTTTGTTTCCGCTTTGTATGCCAACTCTTTAAAAAGGAACATTCGAACATTTTAAATTAATGATGCACTTGTAAAACATGTATTTTTACCTTTAAAAGAGGGGTCAGTAAGAATTGTTCCCATTGCACGCCCAATTTCAACCACATTCCTCCCCTGTATCAAATTTGAAATGCATTTTTTAAAAATTTTTAAAAAAATGTATTTTATATATATTTATATCTTACGGGTGGAGCTAAAAGTATAAAAACGAATTTTGTGGGTACGGGCACTTCAGTTAAATTTCCTAACACTGCAGCATTTTTTAGACGCAAAAATGCAGCAATCGGTTGTTTTAGCCCATTGATTTCTCCAACCATGATATTGGCACATTCTGCATTTGCCGGAATTTTCCGAAGAAATTGTACATTTTTCTGTCAAAATATAGTAATAATCCCATAAAATAAATTTTCTTCTCATTAAAAAGTTTTCTAATAATTGATACCTCGCTATCATCTTTTGTAGGTTGTCTATAAACAACAGAAGAAATGCTATTCTTCCTCAAAAATTCGGATGCTCCAGCGGAAGCTATAAAAATATTTGAAATTGCATAAATAATTTAAACATATCATTAATCGCCCGTGTCTCACTTTTTCTCTCAAGTGGAGGCTTCCTCTTTCTAAAAAGCGTTGGGATTATGCTTGTAACCGTTTCATAAAGATGAACATGAGGTCTTAATAGGGTTTGAAGAACTTTTGCTTTTTCAGATTCCTGAATCACGCCCTGACTTCCCCAAACATCGACAAGAAGGCGACAAGCTTTTTCTTCACTATTGCAATTGAATTCCAACTGAACTTCCGCCGTCTCAAGGATCCGTCTAAGTTCAGTTACAGCATTTAACTGAATGGCGGGAACGTATGGTTTACTCCAACGCTGAGCTTCTTCAATATCTTCTTCATACTTGACCCATCTAAAAATCAAATTAATTTCAAACACGTGACATTTTCTTATCGAGTATAGAATGTTCATTATTGATGTTTATGAAATGACACCTCAAATAAATAATTATTATCTCAACAATTGAGCTTATTCACATGTCAATATTTGGTCATTGTTGTCACACTTGAAGCATCTGGTTTTATCTTCCAGTACCGGCTTCAGAAAATTTCCACTGATTTATTTGAGCAATGATTTGATTTAAATATCATATAACTCTTTATCATAATTTCAATATTGACAAAAGGAGTTGAATTGAGTCAATTCAATTGACACAGTCTGTTATTAAAATTAAAATGAATTTATTCAAAATAAAACATTTATTCCAGAAATAAGTAGCAATCACTCATTTGATTTCCTGCTTGTATTAGTAGACATTATTAAATAGCAATACTCTAAATTGTATGCAAAGTTTATTATAAATTTTGATATGTATTCAATGTCACACCTGGGTTTGCAGTTTTTCTTTAAAAACCGTTTAATTTGTGTAATAATATAATACATTTTTTTTGTATTTGCATGCAAAAATTCGTTGTAAATTTAAATTACGTAAAGCTTGACCTTGATACTATGATTTTTTTCCCCGTGATTTAGAGACCCTTCATAAACTTTTAAAACAATGCCCAACAAGTTTTGACATATTTATCTGCGTTGGAATTTGATTTGAACTCGATCACCTCTCATTGGAATTTTGTAGGTTGTTAATATGTTAAATCAAGTTGTTTTTGTGAAAATTGCATGCAAATCAAAGGAACGTGAGCAAAAATTAATTGATTGGATCATCAGCCAAACGATTGATCAGTGAACAAGTTGATTCTCGAGATAATAATTATTATCAACAGTAAATATTTGTCAATATCTATAAACTACCTTTGATTTAGTTTACACATGCAACATAGTTTAAGGCAACTTGATTTTATGAAATCAAGTTGATGTCATGATGCCACGTGGACTATTCACACAGTTTATTCCCAATTTCTAAATATTTACATATTCTAACCAAGTGAATTGAATTTCTTCAGGCCAAACTAATCTGTTATTTGACCTGCATTATCATAGGGGTAGTGAACCAATCGGATTATCCTTAAATTAAATTATGCCAGTTCATTTATGAATTACAAGACCAACTCCTGATAAATGTTTAATCTTTGACATGTTTGTTTATTAACAAGAATAAAACTGTCAATTGAAGATGAGGTTTAATAAGAACTTAAAAATAGAATGACTTAATCTCATCTTTGCCACTTCCGTATTTATTCCAGTGCTTGATAATTTAATTGTCAGTTTATAAATGCATGTTCTTATTGGAATATTAAGTTTAACTAGGGATGATTAGTAGCATTTTTAATTTGTTTGGTTTGAAGCAGTAAATTTTAGACGTCACAACAAAATTGGTTTTGTAACAATGATTGTTGGGTCAACAAGTACTTTTGATTTTTAAGGCTATTTGGATTAGCTAAATCCTAATCAGATTTGTCGGTTGTTTTTTTATCTTAATTGAGCTATAAAATTTTTAAATGTAGTAACACTTTTACTCTTTGAATCTGGGATCATAAATTATTATGTAATTACTCAACACAAGCCACGCCAATATTTGTGGAAGCTCGCTTATCGTTTGCAAGGTCATATTTGGCGTCCCTTCATTTCACTGATTTCACACCTCAGAATTTGAGACAATGGGCGTCATTGAACACTAAATATTTGCAAACATGCCAATATACAAACATCATCAATATGACACCGCAGTTGTAAATAGGGATTATTACAGGATCACATATTCAGTAATCAAATTTTAATTGCTGTCCGGTCGAGTGCCCTTGTCCGAAACCAAGTTTGCATGCATAAATGCGTGTCAAAATTTAATTGATATTGGTTCCTTTTAAATTCAACATTAATATTTGGTTTGCTATATTTTTAATTACCATGCTCTGTACCTAATTACAGAGCATTTTTTATTACTTGATTAACACTGACCGAGTTAAGTTTATGACTTTTGATAAGAAACTCAAATATTTTTGAAAGCTAATCACGAAAGCTCTTGGTGTATCTGGGTACAAATTGAATGTTTTCTTTGATTTAGAAAATTTATGATTTAAAAAAAAAGAAAGATAGTTTTCATGAAAATCTTACCTCGCAGCCTCTCTCCATTCCTCTTTTCGTCCATCCGAATGAAACTCGGCCATTTCAACAAAGAGAGGGTATCCTGCTTGAGGGGGCAGGTCGGCTCTGAACCCGAGGGCGTCATCCCCACATGAAACGTCCCACGTCGAATTTGGCATTTTGTTTGTCAATTATAGCACCACTTGTTTTCAGACAGATATTTTACAATTTTCTAAATTGTATAAATGATTAATTTGAGCAGCCAAGCGTCTGCCAGAAATAGTTGATGCCCTCACCAACGGTACTGGAGGAATGATTCAAAAATTTAATGAAGTTCAAGTCTTTCAAGTGTTTTTCAGTTACGAAAGCATTATACAGAGGATAACATCACAATTACTATTAGCTAGTTGAGTGGCTTGATTATTACATGCACATTGCATTACATTAGTGTTCAGTTTGTAACTTTTGTGAGCATAACATCTCTCGGTCTCACTCATCAATTGGTTTGGTAGTGTTGTATCAAAAGTGTAAGTATTTGTTAGCATATATAAATATATGGTTATATGACCCACATACTCAAATAAAAATATGTTATTCATCTGGCTTATCCAAAACACTATAATAATGTGGCTTTCTTGTGGCTGAGAAAGGATTGTCTATACAAGTAATTAAATAAAACACTGTACAAAAGTATCATGTTATTTAGGTGTAAAACGCATTCTTTTTTGCATAGAAAACAATAATTGAAAATTGTGTTTGTTAGTACTCCACAAGATGAAAAATGTTGGCATGTTGGGTTTCAGCAGTTCATCAAAAAATTATTAAGGTTGCTGATTAGACAAGTACGAGACTAATGATATGCACAAATCTCTCTGATTTGATTTGTTTAATAATTTAAAGTTGCTCCGATTTTATTCCATCGATGGACTCAATTAATTTCATGCCTGCGTAAAATATTGAAAATGCAAAATGTTTGCACGTAGTCCAGAAATTATACGTTGAAACACTTTTGGCTAAACTAAATAGCGCATCTCTCATGATTTTAGTCATTAATTAATTAGAACTTGGATGATGAATGCCTTCCTCATCATCTTCAAATTAAATGATTCATGTGGTGCGTTGATTTGTTGAATTCATTTTTATAAGGCTACTTTATTATTAATCCAATTCTACATAACAAGCTCTAATTTTGATAATTCCAAACAAGATTTGACATATTTTGTAGACGGAATAAAAGAACGCGTAGAATTTTCCTGGCGCCTTACACTTATCCAATATTTGTTTAACAAAAAAAAACTTGTTGTATCACATGAACATTTAATTAAAGGTATGCTCTGGACAAAATTGCAGATGATAAATGCAACTGCATTCAACTGGATGAGAATTTGACGTGGTTGGAAAATAAGTGCACTGCACAATTTTATTTTACTAAATACATGTCATGTCACTTTTAATTCAATTCGGCACATCTGATCTGTAATTAGTTGACAATTTAATCCAACGCCATTCAAGTGTCATTTAAACCGGTTGGTAAGCTAATCTTTTGTTATATCTGGATTTATACTGTGGCCTAACATGCAAAACCCAGACCACAGAATAAAAGTGATAAAAAAATGCAGACTTTGTAGTTTTTGTCTAAGGTTATGCAGCACTTCTCGTGCGAAATTTATACATGCATTTTATGTCCTGCTTTGTAAATTAAAATAACTAGCTGTATCCGGCATTTTTCCAGTATGAATCTAAATCGGTCATCATCTCTTGTCTTTGTGTATTTAGCTGCACAAGCAGTCCAATTAAACTTTCATTCACAAATTCGCACAAGCCATATATATAGCATACATAAATAGGAGTAAAATAAAAACAAGGAACAATTAGCACACTTAGAACAACACACAAATATTTGGAACGTGGTTGGGAAATACACGCATATTTGTGCTAAATTAATCCTCAGATGAAAGGCCACTCCAAGTTGCTTACGTGATCTGCGTGGCTTTCCATGAGGTGATAGATTGTGATTTGGCATAGGTTTGGGAATTAATTAATTTGTTCCTGACATTTTGATGAGTGATATGCTCTTAAAATAGTCCAGAACCTACCAGTTTTTCTAACGAGCCAAAGTCCATAGGACATTTATTATATTTATAATATAGCCAATTACGGTACATTGACTAATCAATCCATTCACCAACTGGGTGTATATTGAGTAAGAAGATCAAGATCAAACGGACAACTGGACAAAGTGACATTCGGACATTAAAAGTAACACTCCTTTTACGTAGAAAGCTATTCATACATACATACGCATGTAGGTAATTAAGTCGACCTATGACTTTTAGCTTATGAACCCCGGACTAAACGAAGTTGTCTGAAAGCTGCACCTACACAAAGAGGCGTGACTTGTACGAAAGTTCATCTTAATCCTTTATTAGCATGAATGCGTCTTTTAAATTTAGTTTTGTAGAGTGTTATAGCGAGCTGGAAAAACACGCAACGTTAAACTAATTACCAAAATCATAACATCATTAAAGGCAACAAGCAATGACTTCTTCATTCTCTACTTAGTTATTCCAAACAATTAGTAAATATCAGCCCAAAACTATTGACTAATAATTTATCTTTTACCTAAATCAAAATCGTGACGTTGTGAAATGACTGCTAAATAACTTTTAATAATTAGAATAATTTTTCTTTTTAGGGCAAACAATAAGATGTTTGCAAGAGTTTCAATTTATTTTGATTTTAAGATTATCAAAATATAATCGAAAATGGAAAATTACTCTAGTTAACTAAATTAATTCAAGAAAAGTACATGATAATAATATTGAAATCACAATGTTCTGGTTAAGTAAAAATTACAAATAAGCGTAGTTTAATGGTGATAAGTGAAATTCCAGTTAAACGGTTGTGTGTATAGAAGATTTTTTCCCTTTGTTGCTTTCTCCGTTTTCTTTATTTATCTCTTGCTGCATATTTTCCTGTTCCTCGTCCTCCTCATCTTCTTCCATGCCCATAGAACCCATCATCATGTTGTCAATTAATCCTTTGATATTCAACCCCAAAAAGAGATTGTCCCAAAGTGGCATTATTTCCCTGTCTCCACTTTCTTCCATTGCTTTTAGTGCAATGTCCAAAATATCTTGGTGAACTTGTTCCATATCTCGATTCGTGTCTACCGTCTACAAAAACAAACAAAATATTTTTTTAATTTTTCAAATCTCTTATCATTTTCATGGCTTTAAAATATTTGAAATTTTACAGTCCAATAAGAGTCGTCCTTTTCCCTCAATCTTAGAAAGACATCTTTGACTTTAGCTTGGAATTCTTTTGTTTCGTATCGCTCTCTTCCAAAATCCCCTCGACCTGCTGCATCCGCTTCAGGCAAACTTAAAAATATGACACGATCAGGTTGAGGAAGACCAATATCAGGACTCATGCACCAATTCAAATCCAAATGACCCTACACAATAAAATAAAATAGCGTTAATAGTCTTGTCAATATTTCTCAAAAGTTGTTTTACCTTTGCTGCAGAAAATGCGACCCCAGAAAATGCATAGCGGTCTAATATCACTGAATCCCCATTTAGTAGCAAGCTTTTTATTTTTGGTCTGTAATCAAAAGCAAATTAAAGTTTTAAAATTTTACCAAATATCAAATATCTATAATTATAATTACGACTTACACAAGTTCCCATCGATTTGCAGAAAAGAGTAAATGTATCGCCTGATCAGAAACTTCCATTTGGCACTTTAGATAAGCATCTATCGTCTTTCCGATTGCTGTGGTTCGATCTGTGCCGTAAAACAGCGTCAATTAAAGTAAACAATGAATATAGTGAACAAATTGTATACCTGGGAAATTGATGAGATGTGCGTCCTTTCCGTGCTTATCCTTCAGGGCCTCCAGGAGTAATTTTGCATGTGTGGATTTTCCGGCCTTATCACAACCTTCTAAAACGATAAGCGCACCGCGCTTTAAGGACGTTGAAATTGAGGCAGTGGCAGCGGAAGACATTGCGGGCATCACGTTTCGTCACTTGACACTTTGACACGGCAGTTAATTAATTATAATTGTATCAAATCACTTTCTTTTTGTGCAAAATTTGTCTTTGTTCAATATTTCGCACGCAGTAAAAAACGTTTAGTGAAAACGCGCGAGTTTTTACTCCTTTAAATGTTTGTCAACATATTTTTCGGCAGATTTCAAAAATTAATAGTTAGGGCGAATGTTTGAAAGTTTGTCGATTGTCGAATGTCTAGAAAAGGCCAAATATTTTAAGGTAAGTGTTGCGACTTTTCAATTTCCTCATTTAAATATACATAACATGTGATAAAATGTTTGATTCATTGTTGATACTTTATTTTGCAGAAGTTTGAGCTTTGAAAATACCAAAGAAAAGCAAAAAGATGACTGAGGCACAAAAATCGAAATCAAAAACCAAAAATGTCAAATTTAAGGACATTGATGACAAATTTTTCCATAAAGAGGACAGGGAAAATGACAAATTTCCATCCCCAGAAATGATTTTAAGGCTCGTGAGTCTCGTTCACATTTGCGTCTGTCCCCTCACAAAGGTCGAAGAAAGTTTCAATCTTCAGGCAATCCACGATCTTTTATTTCACAAGGAAAATTTAGATAATGTAAGATTTTATTCATTGTTCATTCATAAATTGTAATTATCTCGTTTCTTTTTGCAGTATGACCATCTAGAATTTCCAGGAGTAGTCCCTCGTACATTTATTGGACCTTTAATTGTCGCAGCAATTTCCTCTCCTTGGGTTTACTTGTCGCAACTTTGGTTTTCAAAATTTGTTTCACAGATTATCGGTAAATAATAATAGTTATTATATGACACGATTGAAAATTACTTGATGACAAGAGTTTTTTTGTTGTGTGTTTTCAGTAAGATTCTGTTTAAGTGAATTGGTAATCCAAGCATTTTCCAAGTTTCGTCAGACAATTTCATCCGTTTTTGGAGAGTCGTTAGGCCTCTGGTTGGTAATTTTGACGGGATCTCAATTCCATATAATGTTTTACATGGGACGACCGTTACCAAATATTTTTGCAATGCCTGGAGCATTATTAGCATATCACTATTGGATGGAAGGAAAACATTCCAAATTCATTTTTATGGCTGCTTTTGATACAATCGTTTTCCGATCAGAGTTGGCCATGCTTTTTGGAATTATACTTTTGTTGGAATTGATAAATGGAAGAATTTCATTATGGAAGTAAGTGAATTATCTTTTAAAATTTTAAAATTATTATATAATTAAAATTGTTTTTTTATTTATCAGAACCCTTAAATACTCCGTGCCATCAGGATTATTTTGTATTGCCTTAACCGTTGGTGTGGACTCCATTTTCTGGAAACAATGGCTTTGGCCAGAAGGAAACGTTTTTTGGTTCAACGCAATTTTGAACCAAAGCCATAAATGGGGTGTAAGTAAATATTGTAATATTGTAATTGTATTATTTGTGATGCATAGGCTTTAATATCTACATTAATTTTTTTGCAGACTCAACCATTTCTTTGGTATTTCTATTCCGCTCTTCCTCGAGCATTGGCTGGATCTACGATACTTTTACCACTAGGGATTTATTTTAATCGTCGAGTCCGTGTCCTTGTATTCGTCGCAATTTCCTTCGTCTTTTTATTTTCATTCCTTCCTCACAAAGAACTGAGATTTATATTTTATGTCATTCCTCTCCTGAATGTTTCTTCAGCTGCTGTATGCGATAGTTTGTGGAAGAGTCGAGGGAAAAGTTTTTTTGCCGCTTTGAAAGCAGTCGTAGTGTTGACTATTATTGTGGTGAATGCTGTACTATCAACAGCTTTTCTCATAATTTCAAGCAAAAATTATCCTGGAGGAAACGCTCTAATTGCCATGCATCGGTTGGAAGATTTGAGCTCTACGCTGGACATTCATATCGACGTTTATTCAACACAAACTGGAATTTCTAGGTTTGTGTAGTGACGCTTTAATTTGTATTACAGATTCTGTTAGAGTAATCACATTTTTTTTCTTTCCTTTTTCTAGATTTTTAGAAATGAGCCCAAACTGGAGCTACAACAAAACGGAGGGTTTAGCCCGTGGAGGAAAAGAACTTAAACAATTTAGTCATCTTCTCGTCGGGACAGAAGCTGTCGAGGATCGACTAACTTACTATAAAACGCATGACATTCTAGTCTCTCAAGAAGGATTTGTAGGCATAGACTTTTCCTTTAAAAGAATGCCCCCAGTAGTGATAAAATCAGAGCCTGCAGTTCTTGTACTAAGAAAAAGAGGTTGGATTCCAAAAAGAACAAAGTCAAAAGTCAGTTACTCATAGTAGGATATTGAAAAAAAAAAAAACGTTATGAATTTTATTTTAAAGGTAAATTTAATTTTTGCATGGACTATTGTTGTTATTTGACTTGAAATAAAATTTTATCACATGTATTACATTTTATAATATCTCTTTTCGATTTGTTGTATCATTTTCCCCTTTTGTCTCAAAGCTTGAGACTCAAGTAACGTGAGTCAAGCTCAATAAGTTTCTCAATAGAACTGCATCAAAGGAGTCCCATCTTTCATTTTTTCTTCAGCCCCGTATGACTTTTCCTCTTTAAGTCATTGCTGGTGTGAAATGGTGTGATGTGATCCAACTGGTAATTGTATTATAATGCAAATTAAAATTTTAAAATATTCTTAATCTCGGATGGATGGCTATCAGAGAGCGAGCTGGACAAACAACAAGTGAAAAACAGGTTTTAGTCAAAAGATCAAAGCAAGCAGAGAGATCAAGTCTTAATTTAAAATTCATAAGAATTCAAGAAGAAGTAGAGAAAGAAAAAGAATTTAATTTTAAAAGGCAGAACCGCATTTCTGTCCAACTTTCTTAAAGATATTAAATCTTGGACCCTAGTTGAAAATGAGATGGAGCATCTTGAAGAAGGGCCCCCCACCGGTCCTTCTTGACCCATCTCCCACAGATTATAGGATTAAGGGTCACTTTTACTCTACCATTTACCAACTGTGGATCCATCCAGGGAATAAATAAAATGACACACAACTCGGTCTGACTGACACTGATAAATCCCTCGTAATCATCAATTCGTCACAGGCTCAAGTTGAGCTAAAAATGTAAATGAGCTCAAGTAAATATAAGAAACAAAATTTCAATCCATAAAAATCATTTACAAAGGATTAAATTAAATGTTTCTTGGTTGTACAACATTTTTAAACTTGTTTCTTCAATTATCTCGGTTGTAGAAACAATAAAATGCTCCCTTTATCCCAACAGACATCGACATTTATTTACGTTTTTAACGGAATGGGTATAATAAGCCATTAACTCGGTTAGTTCCAGCTTTCTCAGTTAGTTAATTATGTTCGACAACTACTTGTTATGTTCATGTGGAATTGGATTATTTCTTGATAATGGCTGGACATAAAATCTTAATCCCTTTGATAATTTTCCAGATATACAAAGAGCTTGAGATCAAGATGAGACGATGTAATCTTCAAGAAAAACAATGGATTTACATTCTTTCGTAATTGTCACAGCAAGTATTTATTTACAAGCTATATAGCATGAGACAAATCCAACAAACAAACTACTTTAGTAAACTTTAGAAAGAATCGTCCTTCCTAATGAAACTTTTTGGTAATTCATAATTATGGAGGAAGGGAGCGAGAAGCTAATGGGAAAATGAGAGCCTTGTACTTGTAAATAAAAAGATGCCCATTAGCTAACAATAGACTTTTTAGCTTTTTCTTTTCCCCTTTATAATCATTTACTCATCTTCTTCTCATCCTCACCCTTGTAGCCTTAAGTACCTTGGGATGTTATTACAACGTGGAATCCGGAATCTAGAAAAAAGCTTCTTCTTCTTGTATTTAACTCTAGGTTTTGTTCCTTAAATCCTTTAAAATTATTATGATAAATGGTAATTACAGTGGAAAGAAATGAGAAGAGTACACCTTCGCTAAGGGAAATTAAGGGCTGCTTTTCGAAGGGACTTATTAAAATAAAATCTCAAGTTAAGAATCTCAAAATACCCAACATATACATAAATTCAGCTCAAGAGAAGAATCAAGCTAAAAGCCTGTCAATCATTTTACACTTTGGCTTAAACTTTTCGACGCAATACAAAATCCTCTCTCTATTTTTTGACTTTTACATGAGAAATGCTAGTTTTGGACAATAATACGTATGTAAGTATGTAAATATCTGGAGCAGGAAGAGAAAAATTATGTCCACAAGTAATTTAAGTGGTACATTATGACATGAGCATTGTGTAAGTGAGAATCCATTTAATTTCTGAGAGCGAGATAAGATTTGAGATTATTGGATAATTCAGTTGAAGAGGATGAGACCTTTGTGTGTGTTCTATTCGGTGGGATGACATAAAATGACATTTGATGCTATGATATTATATGTGATGTGACATGAATGACATCAAATGACAGCTGTCACTTTCTTGGATGGGTGACACAATCTAAACCCAACCATGTACCCACCAATTAAAGCTGTAACCTTTAATTACAGTATTCAAGAGGACCTTAAGAAAAGTACAGTTAAATAGAGGGAGAAAATATATATAATTTTAGGCTTGCTTCCCATAATTTTTGAATGGATCAAAAACTTTGTCCCAGAATTGTCTATCTTAATTAAAATGGCAAAAGTAAAAGGAGGCATAAATTTGGTATTTAAATTCATGTAAAAACATTCTCTCATTTTTGAGACACTTCATTTTATGCATACTTATTTTTCCGCATATTTCGTGACACGTCAACACCTTTACTCGCTGGTGTAAAACAATAGAGCACGTAAAATTATGACATCTTAATTTCCTTTGAAAAAGTGGAACAGTAGAGTGAAGTTTCCTCAATTTTTTCCAAAAACTGAAAATTTTGAGACGGATATTCACAAGGGCACATGGTTTGACCAAGAAAATTTCACACGATTGGGTCTAAAGTCTAAAACTAAAAGTAATTGCTTTTTCTCCAACCCCAACTGCATACATATATATATATTTATACAAAGGTGATTAGACCAAAAACTCATTTCCACTTCCCCAATCTAATTTTGGAAACAAAATTAAACACTCAACAACAGCGGCACATGGCTAAGCAAAACCAAAATATAAACTATATAACTCATGATGGTTGAACCTGAAAATTGAAAATGGAACAAAAATTGAGGTGTAAAATAGAAATGTAACATGTGGTCCATATCCAAAAAATTCTGGTGTAAATTATAGTGCGCTTCCTTCATTAGAAACTTTTCCCTTTTGCAGACTTAAAATTGTTTGATTCTTTTCTGAGATTCTTGAGCAGCACAAACCCCAAAAGTAAGTAAAAGTTTATAAAGATTAGGATGAAAGAGAAAAAACAATAAAAGCCAAAAAAAGGAATAAATGTCAACTGAAATATTTAATCTGCCTTCAAATCAAAAATTCTCTAAATTCCTTCACTCCATTTTAACATAATCAAAAAATCGCCTTTTCTTCATGTCAATTGTTTCTTTCCATGAAAAATAAAAATAAATTCCAACCACAAAATCCTAAGCCCTTTCTTTCTCCTTTCCCTGTGAACTGATGTCACTCTGCGTCTCAAAAGTCTATCAAGATTTAACCAGTCTACATAGACTGACTTATCCGATTTATATCTTCTACGGACGGGTGGCCGATTGATCAGATAGCGGTCATAAATGTCAGCGAGTCACTAAAACCAAGAGAAAAATGTCACATCCATCAGCCACCTCGCCAAACTTAAAAAAATCACATTTAATTTGTGAATGTGAGATATCTAATAAAACATTGACAAAGCCATTTAATTTCATGCAAATGTCTGTAGACAACAACAACTAAATAAAAATGGCCACATCAAGTATAAGGCAATTATTACAAGCCAACCTCATAATTGTGGTGGTAAGTCCAATCCCAAGCAAGCTTCATCTTTTAGTTTTGTTTTATGTAGCACATAATTGGAGCAGATTGAACACGAACGGCAACCAAACCACATTTCATATCATAACACTAAATCAAAAATCGGATCGGTCTTACCAAGTTTTATTTTCTGACCGGCTTGTTACATAGATATTCTTCTTTTGTGGTTTGGTTTTGGTTAGTTTTGATGCTCCAGGCTACATTATATATGTAGATATTCTAAGGTAGCACAAGAGATGGTAAAAAAAATAAACCACAAATCAAAATCCAAATCTAACAAGACAAGTGGGGAAAATATTCTAATTCTAAATTTCTTATGGTAGCAGTGGCAGTGGTTTACCAAATGAGCAGCTTGCATACAGAATATATAACAATTAAATGAGAAAAAATTATTATTTATCTCTTTCTTCAACTCTACAAAAAAATCATTTTTAAAAACACAAATACAAATAAAACGAGTGCACCACACCCACTTTGATACTTAATTCTAATAATATAGAAAAGTAGTCACGAATTTCAACACTGGCATACAGCTATCAGTCAACATCTTGAACTTTACCTTACTTGATTTTTTTTAAATACAATAATAATGATATAAAATTATCTCAGTTATGCATCTCGTCCATTCATAATCATTGCCATTACCATATAAAGTCATTCATTTGTACATACATACTCCAACAGAAATTGTAGAAATATAAATTATTATTAATTGCTTCCTGTCCTTTATTGTAACATGATAAAAAGAAACATGGATATAATAATAAATATACAATTCATGTACAATTACGGTTTGTTGCGGTTCTGGTCTGTCATGTAAAAGCAGCAGCAGCTTGTTAGTCATTCTCACGCGAAATGCATTTACCTCAAAAAAACCAAGCTTTTCTTCGCAGTGACAATGAAAATGATTTCTTTCTTGAGTTGCCGTTGCAATTAATTAGTTAACCATTTGCAAATAGTCAGTTGAACTGAAATACTACACCATAATTATGTTAAACTACATTATAATTAATCATTTTAAAAACTTCATCACTTAACCATCTCTTGTCATCTTGATGGATTTTATTGCATTTATTTATTTGTATCAAATAGCAGCTCATTAATATTGCACGGCAGCACAGCAGCAGTCATCATGTAATAGATAAGTACATCGTTTGCTTGCTAGTCTTTTAGTATTTCTTTCCAACCAAACAAATTCTTTGATGTCACTCAAAACAGAATCTTGGCCAAGAAAGAATTTATTTCTTGTGATAAAAAATGCCGACATTAATGGTAGCTTATCTGCTTCATACTACATACGAATAATTATAGGTAAATGATAGTGCATTGATACTTTTAAGAAAATACCTTAATGTAAATGTCACTCAAAAACCCATTCTTTTAATTATGCTACATTAAATTTTTGGATTTTTGGGTTGTTGGTCTGAAACTTTACATGCAGAGGATTTTTAAGAGGAGTGATGAATAATGGGACAGATTACGGAGGAACCGACAAAAGTGGATGAACCGGAATTGATAATTCTTGTACGAGTGTCAATTAGTCCTCAAATGAATTATTTATTACTTGAATATGATTCCAAGTAATAAGACAACCAACTGAATACATAAAATGTATATATAATACCTCTGCATCCCGCTAATTATTTCGGGGAGACGATTTTAAATTAAAAATTTATAGAGCTGGCTCCCAGGCATGGCAATTCTTTATAATTTTAATTGCCAATCTTCCACTTTGTTTAATGAGTAAGGGAGCAATTAGCTTGCAATTACTGTACTATAAAGAAAGCAACGAGAGATTACAATATATTTACATGCAGCCACTCACTCATTCACATACAATGCAATATTACTTTGAGATTAAATATTAATTAATTGGCTGCAAACATGAAACTCGGCTTCCCGTTTTAAAATGAGCAGTCCAAGTAATCACAAGCTAAATCACTCTTTCCGAATTATATTTTAATTTCTGTGAATTTTTAATAAGGTTATTTTTGGACATGTAAATTAAGGCTTAAATAAATATTTTCGGAGAAAGTATTTTTAAGATGGAGCATTATTGCATGACGTAAAAGCTTATGGAGGTATTTACCATAATATATATTTTTTAAAGTCATTCATCAGTCTTATTTATTTTTTCACTTCAAGTTGATCAAATCAGGGATCAAACTTATACAAGACGATTTAATTTACATAATTTTACATTTTTTTTTCTTTTTTATACTCAAAGAATGTTTCACGCTTGAATAGGCCAACTGTTAATTTACTCGGACCATTTAATATTCAAAATGGAGTAAAATGTTGGTTTGCATTCCAAATTTTTGTATGTACATAAAACGATTAAAATAATTGTCCCGAAGCAATAACAATTACCTCCACAATAACAAACCTCACCCCGAGCTTAATCCAGCCAACCAACGCAAGCAATTTGAGGCAATTTAGTCTACACTCAAGATTGTGATAAGAATCAAATAATTGGTTTTGGTTTCTTAGCCATTAAAGACTAATAAAAGCCTATGAGCAAATACTACTACTGCATAGAGACCTCCATTTAATTCTTCTCTAGTCTCTATATGTATTGACAGTACACTACAACTTCTGTTGCATGCAATCCATTTTTATGCCCATTTAATATTACATTTGTGGTTTGCTGCTGAATATTGATCTCTTGTTCGAAACACGCAATCCGCAGCCAACCAGGGGCCTGAAATCCAATTTGATAATTTTGTTAGCTTGACCATGCTCAGCAACTCACTCTCTCATTTGCATGAGGGGAAGGCTATTATTAAATAAAATTGTTATGAGCCAATTTCCTCCTTTAAAATAATACATAGTCACGCCATCCCACAAAATATGAATATTCAGAGGACTAAAACCTATCAACAAAACAAAAACAAAATTGTACAATACAAAAACATAAAAACATGCAGAGATTGAGATTGCTCAAGTTCAAAAGCCACCACATGCAATTTATTTATGAAATTATGAAACGTAACTTTATCAATTCACCACCTTTGGCTGAAAAAAGCCGGCCACACCGGGCGTACAATTGGAACTGGATGCAAACTGTGTAAAAACTGGTTTTCTGTATTTTTTCCCAATTTCACTCTTGTTTGTATAGGTTATGAATTGAATCTCAATTTTTAAAATTATTTATGCATGATGCATATTAATTAATTAATTACGGAATGAATAAAGCTGCCCACTGTTGTAACATAAAAATGCAAATGTAGTTAATTATAAGTTTATTAGAGTGTTGGAAAGCTTTGTCGTGTTTTGTTTATTTGTTTCTTGTGGCTTTGGCAGTGTGGGAATTGTCATTTATCTCAAACTTTGTCCAACTGCATTAAATGAGAGTAAAAGTTTTGCGGGGAAAGTGCAGTTTGGTGTTATTCAATTACAGGATTCACTTGGGACCAAATTTCACTCTCACTTTCTTTCAATTCCCCTGAAATCCCCTTCTTTTTGGGGTTGGCTTTTTTTGAGAATGAAAAAATACAATATGGAAAAAGCAGGGGGCGAATTCAATTACAACTTGCTTAGGCAAAAAATTTGCTTAGGACTTGCTTAGCCAAAAAATTGCTAAGCA
>JAQIXN010000163.1:0-59832 GCA_034698145.1 Proisotoma minuta
ATATATAATTATTATATATGCAAGCAATAATTGGTTGACATATATATATATATCTATATTCTTATTCGGAAGACGAAACAACGCCAGCACAATCGATATAAAGTAAATAGAAATTAATGCGTTGCTTGTTCATCCATATTAGAAACAAGCTAAATTATACATGGCTCTATGCATTTTGTTTTGGTTGGTATAACTCTATGTACATTGGCTTGATATTGGTTTTACTATAAAGTGACAGTGACATCGCTTAATTGTTTTGTCGGTTTTATATTTTGCGAGTTCCATTCCATGAAATAAATATTTAGACTAAAGTTGTTGCTAAAAGCTTGGCGTCACTTTTTACTGCAGTTCTCTAAATAAATCCCAGATATTATTATGTGACCGCAAATAATAAAATTTCCAAATAAAAACCACAAATGAGAGATACCATTAAAAATGTGACATACTTGAAGTTCATGTATATTTTATTTTCTGAAAATCATGAAAGAAGATCGTTGGAGAAATATGTGTAAAGTTTCCCTAAAAATTATATTTTATATTCTGCTAATATTTTTATCTCCCTTAATATTACTCGTAACTGCATTATTTTATGCATACAAGTATTGGATACTGAAATTAACCGTGAAATATTTTAAACCAAAACTTCTTAATTTTATGAGTGAGCGTGAAGGATTTTTTGCAACAGACAGATTTTGGGAAGATTCAAGAACGTCTTCTGGTCTAATCTTGATACTGGATGGAAATGTGGAATTGGAACAGGTACATTTTTTAAAAATCATCCAACCGATAAATTGGTATAATAATTCTCTCTGTTTTAAAGTTTCGGGAAGACTTTTTAAAATATGTTGTCAAAGCCAAGTCATCTATAAATTGCTTGGAAGATGATGAAGAGAAAGTCAAACTTTTTCCTCATCTCACTCAAGTACCTCAAAGTTTTGGTGGTTACTATTTTTGGAGAAAAGCCAATTACTTTTTAATCCATGAGCATATTCGTCCCATCCAGGATCCTGTGGACGAAATGGGCCTCAAAAAATTTGCAGGGACTGTTTTAACTTTGCCATATCCAAACAAACGACCACTATGGGAAATTTTGGTGTTTCCATCTTATATTAATGCAAACTCCAGCATAAAAGAAAGTTGGAGAAGATCCAGCAGCATAATTGTAACAGAAGGAATTCAGTCAAATTCAAATGCTAAAATTGTTGAGGCAAAAGAAGCATTGTCTTTGAAATCTAGTTCATCTGCTCTTGTGATACGAATGCATGAATCTGTTGCAGATATTGACCTGATTATGCACATGGTTAGTTTATTGTGTAAAAATTCTTCAGTATCGTCGTGTATGAATTTAAAGGCTGAGGCAGATGAAAAGTTTACAGCTTTAGACTATAAAACAAATAGTGCTACTGAAAAGAATATTATTTCTCAGTCGACCTTCAATCTGGTAAATAAAAATTTGGTTAATTTTAATGGCCAATCACTAATTTTATTATTTATTGCATTCTATAGGAGATGGTCCAGAAAATACTCAAAATTCCTAAATTCCTGAACAAGTTTATAACTTTGTTCATATCCCCTTCTCCTATAAAATCTCTTTATAACTGTGATAATAATGCAATCGTTTCTTGGAACTCGATTTTGGAATCGTCTTTGAATAAAATTAAAAGCAGACAAGATAGTGTTACGGAGTCTTCTGTATTGATCTCAACCATTGTTGGAGCTTTAAATTCATCTTCAATTAAATTAATAGATTTGGAAAGCAATGAAAATGCGGAAAAGTGTTCATCAATATCCCTTCCAATTTTATGCTCTCTAAAAGCTACGGAATCTTCTACGTCGGATTTGACATTTTTGACAGAATATCAACATATGGATTCGTCAATCCATAACAATTTGGATGCTCAAATTGTGTCGACCATAAATGAGCACTGGAATCTCAAAGCCTCCAACTATTTCTTAAAATTCTTATCAATTTTCCCTCATCCTGTTGTTAGACATGTAAATTTTCACTGGCTGCAAGGAGCCACGATATATTTTCAAGAAAGCAGATCTGATATTCAGCAACTTGTTTGGAAATCTAAGTCTCAAAACAATTTCAGAAAGAGTCAAACTGATTTGATATTTATAAGGAATCATCAGCTTTTGGATGTGATTCCATTTTGTAGTCTTCAATTTAAACGCACTGGTAAATAAATCCTTGAATTTTAAATATAAATAAATACATTTGCATTTATGAAAAGTCTGATCAAAATATTACCATAAATTTCAGCTATTTCAGGATCTTTTGTAAAGTTCCAAGGGGTCATAAAACTTGGTATAACTGTGAACACATCCTTAATTCAAACTCTTTCGAAAAATCTCGAATCTCTTGGCTCAACAACATCAACAAGTTCCAAATATACAGATGCAGATAAACAGTCGACAGTTGACGAAATTGCAAATGCATTCCCCTTAGAATTGGACAAAATATTGGATCATGGTAAAGATGAACAAGGATTCGTTACGATTTCAATGGCCTGATAAAATAAAACAAGAGCTCAACATGGAACTAAGTTCCTTTTAATATTCCAATTTTCAACAATATTTCTACATTTTTAAATAGGTAATTTTACGGCACCATTTAATTAACAGTTGACTTTTAATTCTTAATCTTATAGCGTCAAACAATTGGCTTAATAATTTGGAGAAATTTTTGTTTACGAGAGAAAGTACTCTGTATTTATACTAATAATAGTTGGCATAACTTAATTAACAACATTGCGCAATGGTTAAAATTCGAATGGACTGTTTTCTTATACATTAATTAATGTGAATCAACAAAATAAATTTTGTAACAATGCAATCAAATGCTCAACAGCAAATAACTATTTCCTATCTACTCATAGAATGGCTTAACTAGAAATACACGATTGTAACAATTCTTCCCTTACATATCAATGATAATTAACCAACACTCGACAAAATGTGTAAATGACAACAAAACGAAAAAAGAACATGACCAACAATGAACTCTAACTAATTATCACATAACATTATAACCTAAAAAAAAATATCATACAAGTCATCCAAACTAATTAGCATAGTGCAAAATACTAGCAACAGTCAAAAGTTTCGACTCGAAACAGGCAGCATTATCACGTAAATATTTACCCCAGTCAATTTCAAAACTGTCAGTTTTTATATAATATATGTATTATAATAAGTTTATCTATTTACAGAAATTATGCAATGATTTTGGGCTTCAGTGATGCGCAATGTAAAGTACTGGCATTTGACTTTTAACTAGCTATCCTAAAATGGTGTTAATTCGTTATATTTAAATTACTACCAAGTATACAAGTACGAAAAGCTAACTCGAGATATTAAATCTCAATGTGGAAATAGCAATTTATAAAAATTACATCAAAAAAACTTTGCTTTCGGAATTTTAAGCTAGCTATTTGTTAAGGCCTTTTAAATTCCCAGCTCATAACATTTTAATTTATGGTCGAAACACGGTGCACATTTGCCCTAGTATTTTGTAAATACTTTTTTTTGAAAATTAAATAAATATATAGTTGAAAATTTGAAACAGGCAAGACAATATAGATATTTTCTTTCAAACGACATTCCTACATATCTATATGTACTCTTTCAAATTTAATTCAAATTAACCTATATCTTAAACCTTAAATTATATTTGGAAATGAAATATGGTAAAAGGTACTTCAGATTAGTTTCCTGTCAGTCTCTTCAAAAAACACGATTTAAATTTGTAAATAAGCAAATTTTTAAAGTTTGAACTATATCTAGGATTCATCATTATAATAATATTTTCGCTATTTTTATCATGAAAGTCAATCAAGCTATATTCAAATTTGCTGTTGAGCAATCCGTTTGTTTCCACAATCCTTGTAAATTTTAAGTAAATTCCACTAGTAAATGTAGGCAGCAGTGGTACTGAAGACTACAATAATTCTTATGTAAAGCCTGAACTACTCTCTCCTAAAGACTATTAGATAATAGCGACTATACAATTCAAAAATTCGTCCATAAGTTTATGCGACTTGGTTTTGCACTCACATTCATTCGATCACAATCTATTTTTACGTTTAAAACAATAACAAATTAACAAACATAATAGGGCCAAAACTTTGGATTTTAGAAATTTAAGAAATTGAATATTAATATGTAACTGTTGAAATTCTATAATATTTTTTACATCATGCTGTTTTTCATGTGGTGCAAGAAGAAGACATTCAAGTGACAGACACTGTGAAAGGCGTGATTTTTTTTGTTGTTGTGTAGATTTTTAGTAGTTAATTGGGATCTCCAGTGTTCCTTTGGGTAGCCACCGTGAGTCACTAAAAATTAATTAAATAAATAAAAATACGATTACAATGTTAATGTTAATAATGTTATGATAATAATAATTGAG
This sequence comes from Proisotoma minuta, assembly GCA_034698145.1. Taxonomy (NCBI): domain Eukaryota; kingdom Metazoa; phylum Arthropoda; class Collembola; order Entomobryomorpha; family Isotomidae; genus Proisotoma; species Proisotoma minuta. The sequence goes on from JAQIXN010000163.1 coordinate 4,415, forward strand.
CCTTACTCCAAAGCGTCCTGAAGATCGTTCGAGCGGTTTACAACTTCCGCGTTGAGGCGTCCAACATCAATTGGCTGGCTATGCTCTGTCGTCAGTCATTCAATATGTATAGCAATAGTAAGTTACTTATGTCATTTACAATTTATAATAAATATATAAATAAATAAATCGCCAAAGAGAGGTGTAAATTAAGATAGTTAAATGTAACATTTACCACAAAAATTTTGAAACTTTGAAACGTATAAGGAAATGGAATGCAAATTTTTTTTTTTTTAAAAAGAAAAGAAATTTAAATGAAAAAGATAATCAAAGGAAACTTTCTCTCTCGTTTGGTTTTCATTTCGTTTGTGTTCTTGAAACTAATGAGTGTTTAAATTTGTCAAAAATAAATCTTGGCATTACCAACTTAATTTTACATCGCAAACTAGTAACTATTGTCTGTTAATATTAACATAAAGCTAGGAATTTTAAAAATTAAATATGTATGTTTCTAATAATTTATGTATGTATGTATTTTAACGTTCAAACTGTGTTGTGTTTTCAAATGTGAATGTGAATGTCAATTCATGCAGGTCAAGCGTTTTCTGTCGATTTGAGAGAAAGGATCCTTATTTTGTAAATGAAGAAAAGTTTTCTCCTCAGCAGATAACGGTAGGCAGAAAATGGGAACATTCATCAAAACTGAGGAGTTGTTGGCTTACCAACAAGCTCGTACTCGTCTTCTTGTTGTCCAAGAACTTGTCCTACGCCCATCCCCATTGGTTGACCCCCATAAGCTTGGGCCATCATTGGAGCCTGTTGATGTTGATTATAACTGTAGGTTGGATCGTAGTAATTTCCGTAGTTTTGCCAAGCAGCATAGTTTTGCCAGTATTGTTCGTAGTACTGGCTATAATCTTGGCCCTGTCCTTGCACTGGAGCTGCAGCTGTTTGAGGAACAACTTGTCCACTCCTGTTGAAAAGGTTAAAAAGGAAATCAGTATAAAAACTTATATTATTTTGTTGGAACATCAATATTAATCGAATAAAAACTTACCACATTGCCTGAACAGCAGCCATGGCCTGGCCCTGTAAAGGGTTACTAGTTTTCTGACCACCAGCACGATTAATTGCAATACTGACACGTAATGCTTTACTGCCGACACTCTGCAAAGAAGGAGGAAAGATAAATGTTTACAAATAGAAAAACAATTCAAGGAAATGGAGTGGAACCACGTGTATTATTTACTACAATTACTACGTATTGTTTACAAAATTTACAATTACCTTGTAACCATTCATCTGGATCAAGGCATCTTTTTGCTCATCTTCATCCGCAAATCTTACAAAACCGTAGCCTTTGCTGAATCCGTTAGCATCCAAGATTACTAAAAAAAAAATTAAAAAACAATGTAAACAAATTGTTAGCCACGCACGTCCACATATACATGTAGACACAAAAATCATACCTTTAGCCAGACGAACAGATGGATATCTAGAGGCAAAACCTTTGTATAACGTATAATCATCAACATCCGGGCTAAGATCTCCGATCCACAAAGAAAAGTCCTTGTCCATAGCTTGTTTTCCACCAAGAGAAGTATGATTCAGCCGAAATTTTGTTGGGGGTTGTGAATTAGGAATCATCTTGTTGTTAAGCTTGTGCATTGCTGTTAAAGCCGAAAAATCATCTTGAAACCTATTTTTTAAACACATTTAACAAACGATATTCCAATATTATTTGTATTTTTATGAGATGCACGTACTGGACAAAACAATATCCGGCTGATTCTCCTGTAAACTTGTTCTTCAACATTTTAACACCAGTGATAATCTCTCCCATCTGGGTAAATGAATTTCGAATATAATTCTCATCCATGTAAGGCTCCAACTGCAAAAAGAAAAGAAACATTTATAACAAAGCAATTTTTTAGGCAAAATTAAGTGCTATTTTAATTTTAAATCCACACTTACCGATCCCATCCACAAAACTCCAACTTGACCTGCTGCCATTGCCATGTTTAACTCTTGATTTTGAACGAATTAACTAACTTTAGTAATTTAAACCTAAAAATAAATTTAAAGCAAAAATTAAAATTCTTATAATGTTTAAAGTGTCAACAGTATAAGAAACTTACCAGTTTTACTTCCTCGTTGCAAACAATTTCTCGATAAATACAATAATTACGTGATAAATATTAGAGCCGACTTCTAATGTGATGTGGCTACCAAACTAATTTTACCTAAATTATATAGTTAACTATCTTTGGCCGAATAATAAATTAAAGTTAATTTAATTATAACCAGGAGGAAACTTTTTTCTTGGAAAGTGAGTGAGTGATTTGTTTAAAAGTCCCTCTAATTCTCTTATGAAGAGGGACACTGTAATTGTCTCATTCTGCCCCAATGCTAATAAACGTGCTACAACTTTTCTGGGATGATGACGCTTTAGTTTTATTAATTTCATGAATAAATTAATTTAGATTTAATTTCAATGAAATAAATTAATTTGTAGTACTTTTAAAATCTAATTAATTATTGGATACAATACAAAGCTACGAAATTGCGAAAATAAGTTATCTCTGGTTTACATTTTTAAACATTTTTTTGACTAATCAACTATTTCAACTATTTTGTTTAGTACTTATATGTAATAAAGACTGGATGAAATATTTACATAATTAATGTACACAATGATACACACACTTTATAATAATTTCCCCCTTTGTTCAATTTTCTAATTATTTTAAAAATTTGGAGATCCAGCCTCTGCCTGGGCTTGTTGTTAAAATATCCTAAATCTTCTGTAATTATTTCCTAGCCTCTGATAGTCGACGGAGCCTTCAAATAATTTGGGGACAATTATTCCCCCTCCAAAGGGTTGGCTGTTTGGCGTCTCGCTGCGCCCTTCCATCATCCTCTCCCTTTCTGGTGACCAATCCTCCTGTTTCCTCCCTCGATTTCTATTCCGACTTCTTCTGCCTTCAAATTCTGGGATTTCTTGTTCATGAGAATCTCGGAAAGTTATTGGACCTGACGAGCTGAGATGTTCAGGTCCATTTGGAGGGACAACGCGGCGTCTGTTATGATGCTCTGCTCCAGATCTCCATCTCCATTCTTCATTTGAATTCGCCATCTCGTCATCTGCAAATCGAAGGTTGGGTGGGGGGCTCAAACTTTGGAGAATTTGTTGGGCTAAACTTAAATGGGGTGGCTGGATGCTGGTGGCAGGAGGGCTAAAGTTTAAAATTTCGGGGCTAAACGTTTGTTGGGGATTAGAGTGGCTTATTGGGATCAAGATTGAAGTGTGACTTTGGGTTTTTGTGTGTGGTGTCGAAAACAATCCAAAGGTTGGTTGAATTAGATCACCATTAGAATTAGCAGCAGAAGATGAGAATTTATCTTTCACATCCGCATCTCCATCAATCATCACTCTTTCTTCGGTTGAAGACACTTTTTCCCCATCTTTTTCTTGGTTTGAGTTTGGATCTATTTCAAAGTCATCTATCTGTATTAAACTTGGGGTCGGGGATGTCACAATTGGTTGAGAAATTGGAGTTGGAGTTGTTGTTTGCAGTACAATTCCGGATTCTTGAGGATTAGCCTGAGGAGGAAGAGTTGTCCGGGTGTTCCCTTCTGTCATCACGATTCCTTCATTTTCCTCCCAGCCCGTGAAATTGAATGGTTTCTCAGAGCGTGGTCGTGGTGTTGAACTCGCAAGACTTTCTTGGGCTACAACACGCTGAGACTGAAGGGGAATTGGATGGGAATTGTTGGGTGTTTGGTTTGAGAGAGTTGTGACAGGTGCGGCTAATTCGGTGTCAGAAATTGAAATTTGAGACGATGGACTAGGAGAGGGTTGAGTATTATTTTCGGAAACAGTTTCAACACTTTCAACAGGATTTGTATTAGCAAAAGGCGTGGACGTTGTAAAAGATCCTGAATAAATAATTATCAAAAATTAATTTGCATGTCAAAATACATATATATTTATCTGTGGTATATGAGTTATTACCTGCAGCAAGCACGTCAACAACTTTCTCATCCGGGATTGGAGAAATCTGAGCAGAAATAGGATCCGGATTTAAGTTACTCTCATCGTCAATTTTAGATTGTCCCTTGACCTGGCCACTATTTTCTTCTTGGGATGTATTATTGTTGGTCAGAAGAGGGAATATTGACAAGTTGGCCATGACATTGGGAACCTCTGGCTCTGGCGTTGTTGTTATAACTGTACCTTCCATTGTTTCAGCTCCCAAAAAAGGTTCTAGATGAAAGGGAAAAAGTTGTCCAATTAAAATTTAAAACTGTCAATCAATCATCATCTTCAAATATTTGATGGATTTATGACATGCCGAACTCGTTTAATTAAATGGAAAGTGAAAGTACCTTTTGCCTCATGTTTCGGTTCTGCTTCATTCATGTCAAATGTGACATTTATTGTAGCATCGTCCACAATTGAGATCATGGTAGTCGGAGGAGTGATGAAATCGATAATTGTCTCCGTTGTCAATTCAGCCTTGATCCCTTTAATTTCAAAATACACATTTTATTGATTAATAAACTGCAACTGTTAACTTTCACTGTAAATGAAAAAAAATATTTACCCGAAAAGGGATCAACAACAGTTTCTGTAAAAGCAGACGAATAATTAGTCAGAGTCACCGTTGTGTCCCCAGAGGAAGTAAGAGTGGAAGTTGTAGCGTCTAAATTGGGGAAAGCAAAAAATGCACATTTACAAAACACAAATCGCATGGACAAACAAATACACGAAATAGACTCAATTATAGAGCTTTCACCGTTTTGAAATTTATATCGCAACTTTTCCAGATGCCCAAGTCACGTACACAAATTCGAAAGCCGCCCCACCCACCATATAAATAGCATTGCATACACACATTCGAAATTAACTTGTACAAATAAACAAATCTTAAAGCAATGCGCATTTTTAGGTATTGCGTAGGCCAGAATTTTTTAATCAACAAAACAAGCAATAGCAGTTTAAGTGTAGCTTGCAGGGTCAATGTCAATACTTTAGGTCAAAATTGCATCCCAGATCAAATAAATTGGCAATGTGGCATTTCAAGCCGTTGAAAGCATTTACATTTGTAAGGATTAAGATTTGGAATTTATGGAGCGTTAAATGGAGTCTAAAAATGTTATTCTGCAACGCTCATTTCAGCTCGTGCCAAAATGAAGAAGGAAATAAAAATAATCTTCTTCTTGTTCAAAGATATCAACCGACACTTGAAAACCTCAAAAGTTGAAACCGTTTTTGCAACATAACCAAAACCAGTCTCAGCCAGACAGCTTGACTTTTTGACTACTCCCCGTTATGCATGTCTAATGTATTTTGTAACATAAAACCAAAAATAATTTTATTTAAAAGCAGAGGAAATGGAACAAGAAGGTGACCGATCTTTCAAAAAGAGCAAAAAGTTTGTATAAATCAAAGAAGAAGTGAAATGCGCAATTTTTTACTTGGCCATAAAATCAAAATGTTTTGACTTTTTAGACGTTTGAGGAATGAAAATGAAAACAGATTTATGAAAGAATAGAAAAAAAGATGAGGTTAGCATTTTTAATTATTGTTTATTGTTTCTTTACAAAAATCCTAAAAAGGCATTTGTCCGTTCATCAGTTAAAAGTGGGGCAATAAGTGGTAAAATAAGTGATCATAATAAATTGAAGAATTGAAATCTGCAAGGTAAAATTATTTAAAGAATCAAGTACAGTGATTAATAAGCTGCAAATCAAAATTCATAAAAGTATTTTAAGCGTATTTACACTATTTGATTAAATTAAAGACACTTTTTTCAACCAAGCAAGTTGTTAAACTCTACAAAATAAAATGAGATTCTTAAAATTACATTTGTACACAAGTTCACTAGAGTCAGTGTAGATTAAAATGGTTAAATGCACTATTTATGTAAACGGTGGGTGAGAGGGACAATTAGAATGCCGCTGTTGTTTAAGTACTGGTAAAAAGCACCATTACAATATTTATAGTTAATTCCATTAAAGCTTTCTCCGAATGAAAGTGAATTCATGTGACATATCGGTCTCTACTGCTTTGCGGCCACTTTCTCTTCAAAGAGTAATTATTACCATTTTCTTTTTGCTTTGGCTGCAATTCTTCTGTTTCGGTCGGCATTGTCGTCGTCATTGTTGGTCGCTGACCTTGTTGTGGCGTAGGCAGAACTACCGACAGTTTTTGAGATGTTACAGATGAGGAAGCCGAAGGAAGGGGAAGGATGTTGGGGGAAGATGAGAATTCAGGCTTCTTTGCTAAACTTTCCGATTTTGATACATCAACATCAATGTCAATAACTTGGACGTTTCCTTTGGAGTTTGAGTTGATGGCGGATTCTTCAGCGTCTGGTTGTGGCAGATCTGAAAAGCATTATTTTGTTGTTGTTATCAAAAATGTTTAAATTTTTGGCAAGCATTTTAGTTTTAGTATTTAGTGGGAGTCCCAGGAACAAACTTCAAGGTTTTAGGTTAGCAATTTATTTTCTCAATTAGATTATTGAAAACGGGTTCAAAAACTAAAGTTCTGTTGTGCAATTTGCGTCATCCATGTGGTTTAAAACCGTTTAGGTTCATGACATTTATGAGTTTATCCTGTTTATCAGTGAGATTAACATAAATCTTGACACGGGAATTTGGAAAGAGAGCAGACGGAACATTTTGGGTTGACTAGGTTCGTTTTAAAGTGAGTTAACCTAAATAAATTGCTTTTATAAACTTTGTTCGCAATTGCAAAATAGGAAACTTAGGTCATGTCATGCAAACTAAAAGAATAAAAGTATCATGCAAATGCTGGAAAAGATTTAGTGAGTGAGATAATAATAAATTATTTATTAGTACAAGAGTTGTTATTAAAAGCGTGCAAAATAAAATACAAAAATCCAATCCATGCAAAAATAGCGTCATGCTTTAAGATTGAGGCAGAAGAAGACGAAGTGTTAAAATCATGATAGAAAAAATGTTTCCCCCCATCACCAGGTTTAGTAGAAAGATATTCACCTTGATAATTTGTGGTGGGTGGTTCCATGGTGGTTGTGGTTGTTAGAGGAAGGGGTGTGGTTGTTCTGTGTCTATTCTTGTGTCGATTGTGAGACGGTCTGCGGGAGCCAAGACCTCCAAGGGAAGTGATCCCTTTGAGGATTGAGAGTTGATATTCTTCATCCAGCTTTGGCCCATCGCCAACAACCACTGGGAGACATGGTCCACCCAACTTGTCTCTTCTTAAACCATCAGGACAAGGGGTTGAAGTGACCCTTAAGACAGTATTGTAAACTGATTTAGGCACAACTTTCTTTGACTCTTGGTCATCCTGTTCTGCTTGGAACACAGGGTCTAATAACAAGTCCAGTTCTGAGGATGAAGGACCAGAGGCCACTGATCGTTTAACTGGAGATGAGGAGAGGGGAAGAAGATGCGTCTTTGTCCATAATTGACACAAAATGACCAAAAATAGTGTGGTCGTCATATGAAGAGAGGGATTGAAGTGTAGTCTGATAATTAGACGCATTTTGATTGTTTGTGAGTTCAAGTGGCAGATAGTTTGCTTTGTCGTACCCTCCCTTGATTTATTACTTTGAAATGAAAATTCAGATTCGGATTGATGTCCAAGCCTGAAATAGAATATGAAAAAATCATAAAAATCATAGAACTTTTGAAATGGTTTGGATGTACAAAAAATCAGCAAATTTAATTTTAATTTGGAACTGATTAAAAACGGAAATGAGACTGAAGGTTAAAACTTTTTTTCATTTGTCTGCTTTTTGATTCCTCTCAAATTAGAGCTACTAATTACAAATTTACAAATGTACACAAAAAAAGCATTTCCTGTGCCAACCCAGAAAGAGAGAGGATAATATTTTTTCCCCTTTAAATAACCCAATCCAAGCAAACAAATACGAATCCAACAGATTGCCTTACAGATTAAAGAGCATCTGCTTTCTCTTGGCGAATTTTCTCAATCTGCACTTTTTACAAAAAAAAATGCTCTACTCTCCAAGAAATCTAGATTGAAACTGGTCTGCTCCTGAACTTTGTTTCAATCCTTTATATTTTTTGTATAATGAACTTTCTGTGTTTTATTTAATAGCCAGTAAAGAAGCAGTTCATCCTAAAATTACATTTCTTTAGATTCAAACTATTTTTTATGTTTATTTACTTTGAGAGTGAGGAACAGGCAAAAATTTTGCGTGCTACTGCGTTTACTTGCAATATCAGTATCCAAAGGAATTTTGCCACTGTGTAATGTCCACCTGCTTCTTAGAAATTCTACGGTAGAATAGTGGAATGCAAAGACTTTTGCTAAATGAGAGCTTTATGACTTTTCCTCGAATTCTTACACTTCATAATCAAATCAGAAATAGACGAGACTGTCAGTCGCCCCCACCCAAAATGATATCTAATGTAAATTATGAATCTCCAACTATCCGGGTTCAGTTGCAATATATCATTTTAATTTTATCATTTAATTGGCTTGTGAGCAATTGCGATAACCCTTGGAAAATAAACAAGCAAAAAGTCCTACCTTAAACCATATTCGAGTATTCTGTTGTCAGCATAAATATATATCGATGCAATTTATCGTCAATATCAGTAATCGCAATTTCCGGTGTGTGGGTGAATGATGCAAATCGCAAACCCAAATTACCCAAACCGCAGTTCATCAATCATGGATAAACAAATAATAACATTGATGCATCACCAAAAATTTGGAAGGAATCATGATGAATTGATTTGCAGCTGAAATCAATTTCTAAAATTAAGCCCATAATTTATATTTTAGTTCATTTATTATGCCAAGTCACGATTGTATCTTAAAGGTTACAGAATGAACTCATTCTTGCAAGATAACAAACTGAATGTCAATTAACACTAATGAGCAATTCTTAATTACTGAGTTTGTATTTAAAACCAGAACTATTTATGAGTCATGCATTTTTAGGCTGAGACACCTGGAACACAATTATCACCAATCTTACATTCACAAAAGATGTGTCATCTTCTTTAGACTTACAGGTGGCGACGTTCTTTTTTGTTGTCTCCCTCACAAGTCGACTTTAAGGGCCTCTTTTTAATGTCTGTTGGAAAGATGCCGAACCCAGTCCTTTCTTTTTTCACCTTTTTTTTGTAATGACGATGACTCATGCTAAAGTTATTTAAAATTTAAAAGCAGTGTACATAGAGCTTACATGGATTTTACTAGATCCGAGCATGATTGTGATTAACATCAGACAGTAGAAAATATAAATGTCTCATCCTCAAAAAACTTTACAACCATTTTTAGAACTTGGTGACAAATAAGTGTCTCCCTGTCGAAGCTTGGCTTAGTTTATTATGATTCGCCTCGCGTTTATGTTTTAGTTTCAAGCATGTTGTCAATCAACAGTGTCTAATTTCTTGTCTCAAGTTGAAGTATAAACTCGTAAAATTAAAGTCTCTCTCATCCAACTACAAACGAGTTGCAATTTGCAAACGAATTATTTACAAAATGACAATGATTGAGCCTTTTTTAGTATATTAATTTATTATTGAAATTGATTGTCAGTTCATTTCAACCTTTTATTGTCTACTTTTGATATAAATCCATCCATGCGTTATATAAATTGTTTCCTGTTTCCTGAATTACACGTGAGTCATCTCCCGTACAATTTGCAGATAATTTGTGATATCAATTAACAGACGGTAACAAAATTGTTAACCTCAAACATCCTCAATTTTACCGATATGAATGAATTACTTGGAAATGACAACTAAATGTACCTATTATTTGCATAGCAGGATCAGTTTAAGGCATTGGCATTTGGAAATTGTAATGAACTTGACCTAGACACTCCAACTGCATTTCTCAGAAAATCTTTCTGGCCATATTTTACATATTGATTTTCGTTGATCCGATTTCATCTCTGTTTAATGTCAACACGTCGTAAAATTAATTGGAGCATTTAAAGGTAGTCACCCATAATAAATAAATGAGGAGAGTCCCACCCTCCAATTATATCCCAATAACAAACTAAACAAAGCAAGAAAATCATGAAATTCTAGTTTTTCTGAAATCAGAGTAAAATGTCAAGGTTTTGTTGAGCCAGGTAGGAATCTACTTTATTTATTGGTTTGGCCATAAAATCATATACAACTTTACCAAATACACAAATGTGCAGGTGTCTTTTTGACTTTAAACGATCCCCTGATGGGTTATATGTTTTTAACAGTCTCTGAAAGCGGCTTTTGACTTGACTCGAATTCATTAAGATATACAAACATGAAGAACAATTGCCAATGTTTGAGGAAAAATCAACAAAGTGAGATTACATAAAGTAAAATGAACTCAAAATTTAATACACTTCCTAGTAAATCCTCCTGGATTAAGCTGGTTTGTAAATTTCCCTTTGAGTAATTTACACTTTTTGTATAAAAACTGAAGAAGAAACACGAAATCCCACACCCACGCCTAACCTACCCAACAACCTACAAAATCCAAAGAAGAAGAAAAAAAACATGATCTCTCCAACTAACCAAACCGTTTATTTTGTTCGTCTCAGTATCGCACCTCGCACCTTTTTCTTTGAAGAACTTTTGTCGGCAAGAGCTAAAGAGAAATGATTACTTACAGATTATACCTGCTAACTTCATGAGAAGATTGACTTGAGGAAATCATTTACACTTTACTGCATAAAAAATTCAAGTTGAAGTTGAAAACTAGTCCTAAAATTAGAGTGTAACTAAATAAAATTGTCCCAAGTTTTCTTGGCTATATAGTAAACATTTATCTTGAAAGTTTTAACAGCTCGTAAAATTTGGGAAATAAATCTCAATGTTTATAAACTCCAGAGCAAAAATAAGTCAAGATTATTACAACGACGAGAGAGTTAAATTGTAAATGTTTTATTGCCCTTTGACAAATTAAAATTAGCATGCTCTTTTCAGTTACTTGATGCGATCTGATGAAATTGCAAAGTTTATTGCGATGTTAATTAAATTGAGGATTAAGATTATAAGTAGAAAATGAAGAGATAAATGATATTGCATAATTTAGCATCACACCTATTATAACAAAAATAATGATTATTATTGCATATTTAAAAGACTGAATATTTTTGCAAAAGCTCAGTTCTTCAGTCATACCTTTCTCATGGCTTCCTTAATTTCCGGAATCACAATGAGACTTTGTCTCAATCCCCAATTGAAGGAAAACCTTTTAACAAATGACACAAAAAACAATTTGCAATCCAATCCACAAATTGATGTGAACTCATGAAATGGCCAAACTGACAAATGTTGCACTTAAACAATCACTGTAAATAATGAACTTTTGTTTTATAAATGAGTTGCGTAAGTTGTGTACAAAGTGCGTTTTCCCTTGTATGGTTCTCAAACAAAATACAGAAGCGTAGTATTTTTTGTCAATTTAAATTCTAAGCAATTTTATTGTATACCAGAGCCAAAAAATGAGATGTAATTTTCCACAAATTGATGTGAAGATGTCTCAACTCATATTTAGAGGACACTTGAAATGTATTCATTTACTGTAATTTAATGTTTGTGACAGTGACAATCAAGGTACACAATTATGTTACTTTTCTATTTCACTATTTGCATGTTATGCAATTCAGAGAGGTATTTGAAGGTTTTTTTTGTTAAGAATGGGACTGAGTCACTTTAGTTTATTTAATTGGTCGATTTCATTGAGTAATCAAAAAATTCATGGGTTTTGTAGAACGCTTAGGTATAAGTATTTTGTATTGTGTGTGGCAAAGGAGAGCTCTCAACCAAGCAACTGTGATGTACACAAATCACAAATGCAAACTGAACGAGCCAGGAACAGAAAGCTCAAGTAAGTTGTCTAAAAGTTTACAACCCTTTTTCTCTGTCGATGGATGAAAACTAACTAAACGTGGTGGATGGAGTCTAATAGTCGTACAAAATGTTGTTGTGGGAGTAATATTCGATCCGTATCGACTTGCTTTTAAGTGACTCCAAAAACGTCCTTTAATAATAACACCTTAAAAGAGTTGGCTTGGCACAGGTAGACAAAAAGAAGGTAGGACACAGGTAGCAGCCAAATCATGCTTCGTCAACAAACCTTTGCTTTGCTTGCATTTTACACCTTACTGTACAATGCTGGTAAGAAATCATATCTGCTTAGTATGTATATCTTACTTAATGATTGATTATTGAATAGATATCAATTAACCAAAAGATAAATACATCATTTTATGTGCATATTATATATATTTTATTGCCCAGGTCATGTAAGTACTCTTCGATCATGTCATATCCATTCCGCAACTCATCATAAACTTGGACAATTTTGTAATTATTATTATTACTATTAAGTTGCTGGAGTATTTTGTAATTCAATTCAAGGCTATTTCATCCCCAGTAAACTCTTCAACATAAATCTCTTAATTTTAAATAGATATGTGAATAGCAGAGAGCGCAGAAAGAAGAAACACGCCTCTGAAAAAATTGCTGGAATTTGGTTTGTAACTAACTGGAGATATTGCGCAATGCAGGTCATCCGCAGATCCGATATGTCTGTCAATAAGCTATTAATACAAGATTTAATTTGGTTTCATGAATAGTACGTACGTGACTTGCCAGCTTTGGTCAATGGTTACAATCAGCTAATTTAGCTCGGATAGAGAAAAGTGTGCAGATTTTTTTAACACTACACAAGCTAGTGCAAAGGTTGCTCTTATCAAAATATGTAATTAATGATGATACCCAATAAACCCAGCAATAGTTGGTTATAGATGATGGATGGGTATAATGCTGTAATAATTGAAGGATCAAGACACGGAAAATTCATAGATAATTCATGTAGGTACTTAAATAGGTATATTGTCATGTTTGAAAAGGTACATAAAATATCGAATCCATTTAACTTTTGGGGACGAAATAAGTTTTCTAGTTAATCCTCGTTCGCTTTATGAGAATATTAGGGATTTACGTAGACGACGTCTCCTTCAAAAACCAAAATAACCTTCGACGAGGAACAAGAGTAAGGCTAAACTATAGCCATCCAGGTTAAATAGCTTAAGAGCCATGAAGCTCTCTCGCTACAAGAACGAGGGGTTACTGTTGAGCCCTCACCGGTTTAATCGCTAACCCGGTGAGGAAATTGAGATAATGAGACAAACTAGCTCAATTTTTGTTGAGCTAGAGTGTCTCCCTCTAACCTCCCACACTCGCACTTGTGTGTTTTTTATTGCATCATATGTTCCCTATTTTTTGTTACAATAAAACAATTACTGGTGAAAATGGGGATTAGCTACACTGACCACTCTCATCTTGGATATCGAGATCAGACGATTCGAAAAAAGATGGACGACACTGGATTCCATATTCATTTCCCAGACTCCAATCGGATGTCAAAAGAGCATAATAGTTATCAAGTAACTATCGCTGGAAGTTCTGTCAACACGGTTGAACAAGCAAAAGGACAAGTTAGGGTAAGAAAATTAATGTTTAAAAAATGTGAAACAAAACTCTAAAACAAAATGTCATAATTTCTTAAATTGCAGGAGCTGAGTCCTTTGGTGTTTCAATTCAGTTTACCAATGATGCAGATAAATCCTGATGCCAATCACGTCTTCGTCGAGAACATTCAATCTACTTATGTGATTTTGGTGACAATTCATCCTCCCAACAAACTGCAGCAGACTTCAGTCTCCGTCAAGAGTTGTGAAATTGATGTACCTTTTGTCAAAGAAGCCATTGGAAAAATTATTGCTTACTTTTCCAACGGGAGCATTGTAAGCAACATATTTCATATTAAATATTTCATTTGGCTTTGTTTGGCATTAAGTTATTATTTTATTTTAATTTATTTTAGGTGACCAATGTCCAAGTTGAATCAACAATGGAAATCTCATCGGTTCAACATCAGTTCGATCGTGGAATTAATGACAGTAACGTCCATGCCATAATGATGAATACGGGAGCAAAAATAACAGTCCCCAGCTTGTACTCTAGTAACTGCAGCATGACAAATTTGGATCCCAACAGCACTTCAGCAAGCAATGGTGGTGGATCAGCTTCTGGAAGCAAAAACGGAAGTCGCAGCGAGTCTCCTTGTGCCACTTTATCAAGTAGTGGACTTGGAAGTAGCGTTGCGTCAAATCCAATATCAAATGGTTCCTTAGATGATGCCAGTACAGTCGCCAGCACTGAAAAGCCAGAGACAGAAGGACAAGAAGAAGAAATAGAGACACAGTCGAAAGTTGAAGATAAAGTTGCAAATCTCATGAATGAGAAAAAGTACATGGGGGTAAAAGGTAAGGTTTTAATTTTATTATTATATTTATACTTCAAAATATTTTAAACTAAATAATAACATGCTATTTCTTTTTAATTTTTTAGCCATGTATCAGTCCAAAATTGGACCAACTCCAAGAGTTTACACCAACTTTTTCCCAACCCCCAAAAGTACCCCATCCAATGGAGATGTCAGTTTGGGGATCAAATTAAGAGCAGCAAGGGAAAGTGCATCAGGAGGAATTATTGCAGATGGAAGTGAAGATAATTGGCGAACTGGAGCGCCGACCAAAACCAAGACAGAACAAACTCAAGAGAAGGATGTTAAACAAAAGACTCATGTTCCATTGGGACACCAACAATCAAACATTCTTGATTTTGCAGCGACACGACCTAATCCTGACAAACCGGCCACCGACTTGGCTTCCTTGTTCATTCAACATGGACTGGAGAAGTATATCGGTAATATATTTTTTTTTAATTTAATAATAATAGCTTAAAGTTATAAAGTTTTAATTAATTTTTCGTGTTTTTACAGACAAATTTATTTCGGAAGAAATTGACTTGGACACATTCTCGACACTGAATGAAAGTGACTTGAGGTCTTTGGGAGTTTCTGCCTATCCAGCTCGGAAACGAATGTTGGTTCTCATCACTCAACTTTCCTGTCCCCGTCCAGATCAAGATTGGAATAATAATTGATTACACATTATGCTTATAGTTATATTAATACTTAATATTTAGTTTCGTTTCGTTCAGTTAATTTTCAATCGCAGTTTTTCATCGATTAGCTAACAATGTAGTGTCTGAAAAATGCTATTTCAAATTTTTAGTTTATTTCAAACCAGTTTGAGAATGAAAAAACGTGATGAAGAAATGTTAAAAAGTGAATGTGAATGTTATAAAACAACAAATAGACAGTGCATGTAACAGTGAAAAAATAGACTAAACCAAAAACAATGTAACATCATGAAAAGTTGGAAGTTGTACCTAATTAGTTAACAAACAAGTATTAAAATGTATGTATGTGTAAAGGTTTAAAAATAAGCTCAATTCAAACACTCTTAACTTGTAACTTGGACCAAAGCAATGAAACGTAGTTATATAGACTCTTAGAAATTAAGTAACTTCTACGATAACTCCCAGGTTGTGCTATCAATGGTTTATTAGGTGACTGGAATTTCAACGAAATTTATCAAAATAATTTCTGCCAGTCTCTAACATTCCATTGTGATATTAAAATTTTGGGATTGATAAATTGTGCCCAATGTGATATTCATATTACACTTAAGTTAGTTAAGTAAATTATAATAATTGTGAGATCAATCAAAATGCATCCTTGAAAAAAATATTGTTCACCAATAAAAAAAATGTTAAAAATTGCAACACATAAATATTTCTATGCGATTGAGAATCCTCTTTTTTATTTCGGCATGATAGATTTACAAAAAATTAGCATTTTTCTATTAATGCAGAACACATTCTGCTAACGCTGTCATATTCGGCCACAACTTTCTCCACTCCCGTTTGCAATTTCTCCACCCTCTTCTCCTTTTGTCGTAGAGTTCCCCTCAGACCAAAGTTTTCTCTTTCTTGTGCTCTTAGCTTTTTATCTTGTTCTTCAAATTCTTGATTCATCAATTCTCTAATTTTCTCACTCACAGCTTTGATATGCTCGCACTTTCTATTCCTATTTTCCAATACAGTTTCCAAGAGGGAAGCTCGAGCTCTGAGCGTTGCTTCGTTTTGCTCTAAATTTGTTTGGATAGCTTTTTCCCTTTCGTAAGCTCTGCAAATGATTATATACATGACAAATTGTATGGAATGATTTAATTGACAGAAGCTTACAAAATAATTTGCAAGAAATTCGCTTCAAAATCTTTGAGCTCATTTTTGGCAACTAGCGTTTCCAATTCTAGAAGCTCTTTTTCTCTTAGACACTCTTCGTAATTAGCTTCCAATAATTCCTCCTCGTTCATTGTAAATAATTCAAGAAATTCGGTGGAACTGGGCGTCATTTCATTAATTTCTTTTTCAATATTTTGCATCGAATTTACATCCTCGGCTTCTTTTAAGTGCGGTTCTGACATTTTCTTTGAAACTTTCTCGATACTTCGGTTGATGAAAGGCATTTCATTACTTTTACAACGTAGTCGAACGTATTCTTGATTATCGCAGTTTTCTTTTAAGAGTTGGCTCATTCTTCTGTATCTTTTGTGGACAACATCTTTTGAGGCTTTAGCTTCCTCATTTCTAATTCTTGAGTCAGGTCGAGATGGATTGCGTTTGAAATAAACAAAGATGCCCTACAACATGGAAATCCCTTATAAAGTAGTTATGGATGGTTGTAGACTATTATTACAATATTTACAATTACGGCTGCCCCAGCTAAAAATACAAACAATGGTGGCTTTGGCAAGGGCATCTTTAAGAATTTTAAGATTGTGAGTAAGTTTGCGGCATCGAAAAGCAGCTCTACAGAAATGCATGAGACGCGACGCGTATCTCAAATGGTTTTGTGAGATTTCTAGAGAACAAAAGTTGTCATGTAATTTACCCCCGTCCCCACAAAGTGGAAGAGGACTTAGAGGAGACGACGAATTGAATAGAGTTGAGATGCGGACAGGACTTCACGGGCTCAAGTAATAAAGCGATGACCTAATAAATAAGTACCGAAATCGTTCAGAATGATTTCATTCCGATATTTAATATACGAAAAATGAAAAAAATCGTGCTTATTTCTTAAACTTGCAAATGGTTTCAAAACGTTTTATTAAATAAGTTACCTTCCTACAGATGCATTTTTGTAAAAAAAAAAATTATTTATGCAACTATATTAAACTATTTGTAAGTGACTTAAATTGGTTTATCCCTCATCATCTTAGAATTTGGCCTGGAGAAGACTTTGTCTTTTCCTTCTGATTTTCCTTACTGGTGGTTGTGGGGGTTGTTGAGGGGGTGCGGCTGGGTCTCCTGCGGGGGCGGGTTGTGGTTGTTGTGGGGCCGGCTGAGGGGGTTGTTGTGGGGCAGCAGTTGGAGCGGCAGGTGCTTGTGTTGGGGCTGCCGTGGGTGGCTGCGTTGGTGCTCCTAAATATATAAACGTTTACGAAAAAATCATGTCAAATTCATTCAGATATTTATAAAGTCAATCCAATAAAAAAATATTCAATTTTACCCGTAACATGCTGCGTGTCCTGTCCGGGTTGATGGTTCTGCATTTGGGCCGCTCCCATTGGTGCCATAGTTGTAGTCTGAGTGGGTGGGGCCAAAGTTGTGGCGTTGTTTGTAACATTGTTAGGCAGGCATCCTGGTTGTGGAATGCATCTCGACAGCGTCCCTGTCATACAAAAACACAGGGCACAGGTGACATTGGGCGGATTCCAAAATTGAGCCACGCTGCAAGTTCCAGTGACCAGTGGGGGCACAAAATGAATGTTTACTGAATCTGTAAAATTGTTATTCTCAAATTAAACCCCAAAATTTGGCAAGTATATAATTTTAGAGCTTACACTGGCCCCCCATTGTGGCAAAAGCAACCCCCGTGGCGCAGCAAAGTACCGCTGCAAAGAGCAAGCATCCGTTCATCTTGACTGATGTGGTTAGGTCAGGAAGTGGAATAGAAATGTCACAGGAATGGAGATCAACTGGGTTTTATATACACGGCATTTTAATGCATCTCTACCATCTTCACCCTTCATTTAAAATCTGATGAATTTCAATTTAACTGTTGAATCATCATAAAATGAAATTGTAACGTAACAGTGTCCTATGCAAATGCCATTGAATGCCGTAACATGATTTGATGCGAAGCAACCTCTAAAATCCATCATCATCAAGTATCTTTCAAAAACAAACGGAAGTAGCTTTGTAGATTTTCCAAAAATTCTCCCATTTTTTTTTCTTTTCCTTATTGATCAATATTCTAATTAATTATGCAATCAGTTCAGCACCTGTCTGGATTGTCTGGAAATTGAAAATAGAAAGTGTACCAGCAACTTAAATAAGATAATTTGCATACAAACTACAAACCAAATAGACGCTAATTATTGGGGGTTAAAAATCTGAAGGGTGAAAGTAATTGTTCTAGAACAAATAAATGTTAAAAAAAATCAATAAATATTTGACACATTTTTCAACAATAATCCAGAATATTCAATCAGCCTTCATATTCTTTAGACAAAAGATCTAATTATTATCAACAACCTATTCTGACTCATCCTCTTTTTTCTTGATTTGAAGAGTTCCGTTATGCTATTTGAATGCACCGTGAATCAGATAAGTCGTCCCCTACTGCGATTTTTAATTCTTTTAAGCACAGTTTATTGGTTTTGCCAATTTTACATTCCCCTTCATAAAGCCATAATTTACATTTTCTTTCTTGACACAAAAAGTGCCTAGCTGGAATATCAAATGGTACTTGTATTATTTTTTTTTACATTGCAATTAAAAAGGGACAATCAAATTAATTAATCTAATACTGAATTATATAGGAAATGAATTCTTTTCCAAAAAATATTTTACGCAAGGACCCGTTGTTACCACAAATTCGTTGATTTCTTTATCCTCATAAACTGGCATTGCAGGATAATAGCACTGGCTACTAAATCGAGTGTAGATTTTGTGTAAATTGTAGACTGCTGTAATATCCAGATTTACATGCCTTGGAATATTGTTTAAGAGATCAATTTGGTCATCAATCACTTCTCTCAGAACGGTTCCCATCTCTCGTTCCATTGTACCGGGAGGTTCAGTCTAAAATGTTAATAAAATTGTACATTCTAAATTTTAAATTGACGTAAAAAGGCACAACACGGTTTACTAGGTACCTTCAAAATATCATAAGCACTCTCTTGAATTGTCTTAAGTTCCCAAAAATTCTGTGGAATGCCTGGAGTTGGGCTGTACTTGTGCTTGAATTCGAATCTCTCCACACCCCATTCCATATTTCGTCGAATGTCTCGGAGATGTTTGTACGCATATGCTACTTGCAGTTGAAACAGAATTCGAGCTGTATAAATAAAATTATTAGCATCTTAATTTTCTTATTAAACAAACATATGTAACAGTAATTTTCGCTTGCCTCTTTGAATAGACAATCCTGGACAAATCATGTCGTAAACACGAAGGGCTTCATGTGCCAGTTGAATTGTAGAGATAAAGAAATCATATCTAGGACTAAAGAATGGAAGACCTCTCACACTCCCCCAGAATAACATGACACAAGTAACTGATATTTTGAGAAGCAGAAAATGGTTTGGATGCAAGTACTCATGTAACTGCCATCTCAAAGCGACCAATGCGTAAAAATCTTCATGATTATTAGGAGATCTGTATTACAACAAAATCATATTTAAAGAAAAATTATTCACGCATCACAGTAAATTACTGTCAGTAATAAATGCCGGTTTACCCAATTTCGGCATTCAATTCCAAAACTTTCTTTCGCATTTTTTCCGGTTTCCAAACATTTTTGCAATTTTCATTGTTGCATTCCCAACTACTCGTTGGCGACATTGGATTTTTCACTAGCAGAAACCCAGTTTCTTTCTTCTGAACACAAATTTCACAAACTACTCCAGAGAAAAAAGTGCCTCGTTCAGTTGGGTCCTGACATCGCTCACATTTGCATCTGCGACAAAAAAAAATATGTTTCAAATAGCAAATATTCATCACCACTGTACAATGGTTTTTTTTTTAAAAAAAAATAATTACCTATCCCTGAATTTGCAATCGGTCAAGTCCATTTGAAACCAGGAGCCAATTACATGACGATCATTGCTAAAACAAGTTTTCACACAATCTCCAACATTCATATCAACAGCAGCGTGAATTCTGAGAAAACATTCTTCAAATTTTGGAGAATATTTAATTGACCATTTGCTGTTTGGAATGCAATCTTCAGACACAAACATTTTAGTAGAAAAAACGAATTTTGGACTAAAAGAAATAATAAACAAAATCTTTAGTTTTAGCTTGGTATAAAATTAAATGTTGTGCTTTTACGAATAGTAAGCCTTGTGGTGATCATGGGTTTGCATGAATACTCGATCTTGAACAATTATGGTACAAGCATCAATCACATTCATGAAATCCAGAATTTCTTCTTCTTTTAAATCAGTAAATTCGTCAATGCCACATTCTTGTCTTAAATATTGCAAAATCCGCTTGTCCTCTGCAATACAATCTTCCTTCTTATCCATCCCTTTGCAAACATCTATAAGCTCAAACAGTTCTTGGTATTTTTCAGGATCAACCGTCTTGAGAAGAAGACAGCGAATGACGAGAATAGCATCATTAAAAAACTGTCCGTGGTCTTTAACCAAAGGGGGGAATTTATTTGATGAAGAAAAAACCTTGCACTCAAAATTGGAGTGAAGATAACTCTATATAAGAAAGGTTTATTCATTGCATTAATTGCAAATTGAAGTAAATGTAAAATCTTCACCTTTTCGCATTCCACTGAGCACACAGGCCAGCGACAAATTGAACAACGATAACCCAAGCTTGCTTGGTAAAAACGAGTGCAAGCTAAACACATGATGGAATCTGGAGGATTTGCCACAAACACTGAAAAATTTATAATTTTTATACAAGTTAGTCAACATTAATAAAATTATTATAATATATCTTGACAATTACTTGTATTGCTGCAGCATGTGACCATTGTTGGCTGAATTGCTGCAAGTAAATCACTTTCTTTGATGACTTTTCTTGTCCGCATCTTTCCATTGTATTTATCTTGCTGTGTATCAATTTGCTTGGGTTCATTTTCATCGCAATTTTCTGCTACCAATGGCTCATCTTTTGCATCTTCAATTTCAGCCGCAGATGTAAGATCGATTTCTGTTTTCTCTTGTCCTTTGAACAGATAAAAGAACAAAATTAGCAATAATTGTGGTAACATTAAAATCAAATGCTAACCATTTGTTTCTTTTATTTGTTCCTTTTTCATCAACTCCAACGCCAACACCTTGTCAATCATTACTGGAGGTTGACAAACCCATTTATGATCTGGCCAATGAACTTTTTGACACGTTTCCGAACAATATGATACTTTCCGACATCCCGTGCAAAAACGTCCATTCATCTTGCAACAAATTACACAGAGATTGTGAGTTACAGAGAGATCAGATTCAGACATTATCCTCCAAACAGGTTCGTCATTGATAATATTATTATTGATGACATCTCCCGCAGCAGCAGTAGCTTCATTCAATTGGTTTAATGCGCCCAATAGTTTTTCCGTGCTTGGAGACTCAAGAACAGGAACCTTCCCATTTCCAGATTTCATTGTACTGCCGGTCAATGTGGTGGCAACATTTTGGTCGGATCCTGATGTGGACAAAGATTCAGTGGCTGTTGAAGTTGTTGGTTGTCGGGCACTTGCGACAGGCGTTGGTGTTGTTATCCCTCCACCATTTGTTGCTGGTTGAGGTTGTCCGCCTGCTGCAGTGCTGTAGTAATATGGATACTGTTGGGGGTGTGTTTGAGGTGGTTGCAGAGCATGATAAGTAGCCACAGTAAGATGTGCCACAGTTGGTTGTTTTCTTGGTGGAATGAGCCCTTTTGAAGTCCCGTTAGGTCTTGTCCCCACCCCTGGTCCCCCTCCTCCCCCAGTGAGACCTGACGATGACAAAACTCCTGGCATAGTTTGTGGGGTGTAGATGCAAAGTGGGGGGTGAAATGTGGCAAATGACTGCGACCGATTTGCAACACCTGCTGTAGACCCGGCATTATTGTTGTTATTTGGGCCGTTTCTATTTTGTTGTTGATTGTGTCCCGATGTCCAACTGTTTGTCCTATACGGCACCCCTAAACAACAATTACACAACAATAGGTTATTAATAAGCCCAAGTAATAAAACACAAATATGTTTGCCACTTTTACTATTTGTAGTTGCATTTGCGCCAGAATTAGATCCGGAATTTGCGCTATGATGCATTCTCTGAGGATAACCAAAACTTCCTTGACGAAAAACTGGCTGTGACTGACCTTGTCCTTGACTTTGACCTGTTTTAAGTCCACTTTCTGTGCTACGGTTATTATTGCTAGTATTTGAAGCTGTTTGAGATCCTTTTGTCGATTGTTGTTGCTGGGACATGACGAACGACTGAGTGCCAACAACAGGCACTTGTCCTCCTGATTTTAACACAACCCAATTAGTAATTAACTAGAGCAAATGGAAAAAAACTGAAATAGAAAAGAAGCTTCTGCTTTCTTTGCGGGATTGAGCATAAATCGTTGATGCCGGAGGCAAGATGAGACTTGGATGAGACGCTTTTGAGACGCTTTCTCTCTAATCACTGCTTGACCACTTCTGAAATACAACCCGAAATCTCTCAAAATCTTTGCAAGCTTTCTACATGCTGCTAATTTTCTTGACTAAACTTTTTTTCCGGAGTCTCAAAATACTTTGAGATGACAATTTATGGGTCGCACTACTGAAGCCATTGCCATTTTCAATTTCAATTACTTGTCCGATGGGAATTGAATAAAGTGTCTTATATTAGTAATTGCTCCATATAGTGCTTCAAGTATAACAAACTGAAGAGATTCAATAGTGATTATGGGAGAATGAGAGATTTTATACAATAAAATTTCTTTTGCAATTGAAGGATTAGTTCTTATAAAAAAGGTTGTGGAAATTTAAAGCTCCGTTTATTATTGTCAGTTTAATTGCTATTTACATCACACTGAAAATTATTGAACCTTTCACAAACTATACATAGGTTTTTATGCAATAGGTTTACAATTATCATTTTCCTCTTGTTCTTGGTCATTTTGGCCAGGAGGCTTATCTTCCACAGATTTAACAATCCAAATCACTCTACTGCTATTATTATCCGCATTCTCAGTCTTGTGGAAAGAATGGAGCAGAACTTCTTTGTCGCTACTTCGGAATTCTTCACCTTCCAAATAAATCTCCGCATCTCCTGTGACCTTTACCTTGATCTTTATTTCATCTTCACTGACAAGAAGAAGTGAAAAATGAGACATTTCAATCTCAAATGCATTTCCAGATTCCTCCAT
Organism: Proisotoma minuta; assembly: GCA_034698145.1. Lineage (NCBI taxonomy): Eukaryota > Metazoa > Arthropoda > Collembola > Entomobryomorpha > Isotomidae > Proisotoma > Proisotoma minuta. The sequence continues at coordinate 27,707 of JAQIXN010000163.1, forward strand.
TTTGAATCTGGGGGAATTGCTAAGGTCTTGGAGTCGATATGACCAATATTTGTCGTGGTTTAAGATGAAAAATGCGGATCCTGAGCGGTCCGTGGCGTTTAGCTTCCAGTGATATCTTCAAAAGATAAAATTGTACTTTTACATATGCTACAATTAAACATGAGTTTATATGATCTCAATACCTGCGACATTCATCACCGCCCTTTTCCATCGCCTCGAACTCTTCTTTTGAGGTCAGTTTTGTGAGGACATCAAGGCAGTAGTAATAGTGGCGTGCCACGCATTTTTTGGCATAATATAGAAATCCTTTGTTAAATTTATTTTGCAACGTAAATTCTCCACTCAGCAAAGTTTGGACGGAGGATGGAAAGATTTTGAAGAGATCAGAATTTTTCCCACAGGAATTTAGAGTTTTTAAGGCCAGAGAAAATATTTCTGAATGTCCTGGAATTTGATTAAGTATATCAATCAAGATTTTGTGATAAATACATCTACATGCATACCAAGGGATTGTCCATAATTCTGTATTTCTTTGTACAGAAGTGAATATCCGTAGTATTCTTTTGTGCCTTCAATAAACTCTGCAACCTTCAAAATGCTGTTTGCGTCTCCATTGTAAGATTCCTTGATGAGTTGACGCATAACGGACAACTTTCGTTCAGGGGAAGGATCATATTTAAGGATTTGGTTCCAGTGTTTAAGAGAAAGCGTGAGATTTCCAGTGCCGATGGCCACCACACAATCTCCGATTTGCTCGTCCAGCACGGAGCCTTGAAGCTGTAGTAAGTTTATTTTTAGTCTGGATGTAAAATATTTTTATTTGCAATTTTATAGACCCACCAAAGCCTGCATTTTTTCCATATTCTTGGAAAGCTGGGCAATAGCTGCCATCACGGAATCCAATTTCTCTTCGTTAGCGTGGCAGGAAGATGTGGTTTGCGTAATTATGTTGTCAGAGTTCTCTTTAGGCCCTGATGCCGCAGTCTGCATAAATATTGTCAATTTGAAAACATACAAACATATTTATTTATTTTTTACCGGAGGGTCAACTTCGTGTCGTACAATTACAAGGCCATCATCGTCCGTAGACGAAGAAACTGTGGTCGCATAATGTGGATACCTACATATATATGATTGTCAAACCGCCTTGAATGCAATAAAATTAATAAAGCACGGATTATCTAGCTTCTCACCCATTGGGATAAGTGTGACTATGGTCGTTGGAGTTTGTTGTGGGTGGGGCCACGTGGACACTTTCTCCATAATCATTGCTTGGACCAATTCTCCCACTTCTGCAAAAGATGCACTTATGAAATACAACTCACTGAATTAGCAATTTTATTACCCATATCCATAATGAGACTCGTGTTCACTTTCCTGATGATCATTCGTATTCTCATTCCCATATTGGGCATAATTATTGTCTCCATATTGTTGAAGATGCGCTGGGAAAACTAACCCCAAAATTAGCAGAACTATAAATAGCAGAAGTAAAGAGAGCCTGCAACACCACATTTTGCACTTTCTCCTCCTTTCCCTTTCGACTAGCTCTGGTTCGGGTTCAAAAAAATAAATTTGCCCAGGACCCAAATCTTCCTCGAGCTTTTCAAAGTCTAAAATTCCCAATTCTTCAGAGCTGGAAGTTTCTTCTGGGCTCTGGATACCGTTTATGATTCTGGGATTGCAGAGCTGGAATGTGACTCTTCTTTGACCAAAATTGTTATGAGTTTCAGGCCCAGAGTCCATCATTCTTTGTCATTTTTAATCCAGACAGCAATAATTTATGTAGGGCTAACTAATAATTGGGACTGACCCACAAAATGTATGAAAGCAGTCTGCAGTTTCAATTTTGCATTTTTATTTTCATCTTTGTCCTTCGTAATAATTGAGTTGATTACATTCTATATTGACTGCATCCTCTTTTAAGTAAATTGAAAGTGCAGCAGAAAGACTTTAAATAACCTATTTATATGTACAGGGTGTTAAAAAGAAGTTGCAAAAACATGAAATCTGTCAAATCTTATAGGACAATTTTAAAGCTTTTTACAAGATGATAAATTAGTGTCTTTGTCGGGTTCCGTCATCCTTTTGAACTAACATGCTCTCAGTTTCCCCTCCGTTGACGTTAATTGTTGTGTCAAGAGCTTTTATGGAGGCTTTAAAGGCAGGTCCCTTTCCAGAAATTCGTGCGGCCATAACTGCCATAATATTCCTCACATCCGGTTCACTCATTTCGATAAGTTCCGAGGCAGTGAGATTTGATTCTGGGGCGAAGGGGTGATTGTGGCTTGATAAGATCCATGTCTCAGGGTCGGGGATACGACGACCGATTATGGTTTGGATTTCTTTTTGGATTACTTTGCAAAAATCGTCCAGTGGCTACAGAAATAATAAAGTATCCTTTATAATTTTGTTATATTACCTTTGTTTCAATTTTCTCAAAGTGCTTACCAAATCATTTGCGTCATACCCGAATGGACTAAAGCAATAAATTGATTCATTAGTATTTATCAAATTCTGAAATACTTAACTTGTTAAAATATATTACTTTTCAATTTCCCAGCCGATGCCCAAAATTCCGAGGAGGGCAAAACTTGCGAGAGTGACTGCAGGGATGGTGAACCAATTGAGGACACCGACCAATTGATAAGGAAGGGCGAGGAGGTAAAGCCACACGGCTTGGTGCAAATGGACCGAGTAAGCCAATGGGATCGGGGTCCGAAGAATCCTTTCGAATCCAGTGAGACAGTCCACTAGACTTGTCAGTGCTGGAAGTTTGGCAAAACAAAATATTTTAGCTAAAGGAATACGTCTATGATCTTTGGCATTTAGTAGATAAACAACAAGTTTTTAGGCAAATCAGATAGAAGTAAACAAGAGGCGCCGATGTGATACTGACGCCATAAAACATTGATTTGAGAACATCAATAATGAAAATACGTAGATGAAATGAAAAAAAAATCCTTTTAAAGGAACCAAAACATTTATGGCTTTGTTTTTTTAGAGGAATAATAATACTTGGACATTCGTGGATTACAAATGCAGTCATTGCAGTCATAAAGTAGTAAACTGCACTTTTTGCTTCGGAAAAGCTTCTTGATTAATAAAGTACAAGCTCGGGTTCAAGGCAATTTAAGATTTGGTTTGTTTAGTCCACGGTAAAAAAACTTGATCCAAATCATAATGAAGCGAGTGAATGAAAAGACTTGGGATAGAATGAAGATTTAACATTTCCAAATCAGAGATTCTTTGACTGGAAGTTGCTAAAATATTGTAGACAATAAAACAAAAGTTGCTGGACAGATAAAGCCATATAAAAGTTTTTGCAATTCCAGTTTCGAGGTGATATAATATGTTAAGAAGAAGACGCAACGGTTAATATTAAATCCAGGTGCAATTCAATTTTACATGATGTTATCATAAGGATGATGTTTGTAATGTTTAAACTGTGATACATTTAAACTATTGGATATTTGCATTATATTCCAATTTACATTCCTTGCTCTATCTCTTTAAAAAATCTACTCCCTGCCTGCATTTTCAATCTTGAATAAATTAACAGTCCATCAATAATTATTGTTCGTGTCGTGATTGTATAGTGTCATGTAATTCTTGTTAACTTGAGATGTCTACAACAATTCTTAAAACCATCACACCATTTAAATATGCTAGTAGCAATAATGCCAATATTGATGCTAAATGCATTGTTATTAGCACTGGGGACAAATATCGATGAAGATTTATTGCTGCAAAAAATTACACAATAGTTGAATAGAGAGACAAATATCTGGACTTGTGTGAGCTGAACGCCAATATCTTTTATTAAAGTGTGATATTATAGCTGAATTGACAAAAGAGATGAGCATGGTTCACATAAAAATAATTTACTTTTGTTTTCAAAGCCGACACTGAAACTAATTGCACAGCGGAAATAATGAGATGCATCCTCTTTCAAAATAAATGCTACTTTCGTGCAGATTTTTTTTTAGAAAAATGACATCTTCATAAAATTTTATCGCAAAAGGTTTATTCACGTCGAACTTTCAGATCATGAATTTCTGGAAAACGAGGATGAAAAACTTTATGATATCATTTTGTTGGAAATTAGAACTGAGTTGGTAACTAATAATTCGGAGAAGTGTGACATGACAAGATATCTGTGCACTATTACAATAAACTTTTTACTGCTCAATGTTCATGTCATAATCGTTTAGACTTTGGTATCCTGCTCCAGCCACGCAATTTTGAAGATGCTTTGTTATCCTCACATTCCAAATTTTTTGCTGGACTTTATTCAGCTCCAAGAAACGAAAATGAGTTGTCTACTTATAATACACCGAATTTTAGTGTACTCAATTCCATTCTTGTAAAACGCGTCTTCCCACGCCACATGTAAAAAAAACTCTCTGGAGCAAATTGGAAATTGCCAAGACGTGAAAGAACAAGGCGAATATTCTATATTCGTATTGTGCACCCAAAAACCCGAATTTTCGGAATTTCCTTTGCCTATTACGTAGTGTAAATACTTGTTAAGCTTTAATTTGGTTAAGCAAATAAACTCGAGTGGCATTTTACTTTGCATAAGATCTCAAAATTAAGCGACACTTTGCACCTTTCAAGTGTTTACTCATCCTTATTGCCTCTGTTCAGGGTTTTCCTAAATCGTCTTTTCTTTAGCTAAGGAATTACTTTACTTCCACCCCTGGACCACACGGACAGATGCAGTAATTAACGGAAATTTAATTACTCACCATTATTCATGACTGTTAAAGTTGAGGGATCAATTAAATCTCGATCTTTGACGCTCTTGATGTAAGATGCGATGTAGTAGCTCAATTCTATCGGAATGTTTGTTGGTGTCTGGAAAGAAAATTAAAAAGAAATGGAAAAAATATTTCAGGAAAAAATATAAACTTTTTCTATGCATTTCGTTAAAAACTCTGAGCTACAATCTTTTTTTTTTTAAATTTGAATTACTTTCCCATCCTGCTCATCATTAGAAGTGGCACTTACAACAACGTCATAAGCCGTTGATGACCATTTTTTGGCTTCCTTTGTCCCCAAAGTTCCTGATTTGCTTTTTAAACTTGCTCCAGATCTTCTTCTTGTTGCGGTATCAGATGCCAAAATATCCACATCTTCCTGCATTTCTATAAGGGTTGAAAAATTAGTACTTAAAACATTCATCGGAAAAATAATACCTAAGGGTTGATTGGATGATGGGGTGGAGAATTTTGGAATGTGGCTTATCAGCTCTTTCAAGTCCTTCATTGCATAGGAAATCCAAAATATGTTTTCAAATCAAATTATGCTATAAATCGGTAAAATATAACAATTATCTACCTCTTCATCATAAGAATATTCTTCCCTAAGATAGTTTTTGGTAGCATATGCAAATGCCAGCAATAAATTTAGAGCTGACGCTTTTTCCACCACAGGCTTGGAGCTGCCTTCCTGTTCTTTGACCATAACCCATATACACCTTTATGACAAAAAAAAAAGAAAAAAACAATCAAAAAATTGTTCGAAAAAACATTCGAATTGCTCCTGGTCACACCTGGTAAGTGTTCGAATAGCCAGCGTCATTGATGACCAAATTTTCCTCCCCTCCCAATATCTGTCATAAGCTGTATTTGTTCGAAACACTAGCAAGAGACCAGTGACTACGCCTAATACGGGAATCAATGTCTGTGGAAATTTCATCTCCATTCCATCCACATAATTATGCAGACCGCAAATGACGCCGGTGTAGGACGCCATCAAAATTATCTGCCACCAAATGCTGAGGATGACCGTCCCAGAGACCCGAAACATCAAAGGCTTCGTCATTTTGCGGATAATTCCGAGAGATCACGTTGAAAAATGTCTCAGGGAATTTGAGACAAAGGTCGGATTGGTTGTTTTAATAGCTTATTGATTTGTTTTGATAGGGAAATGAGATAAATACAAACACTTTAACTTTTAATAGCACCTCATTCATTTACGCACAACTTTCCAAAAAATTCCAGATATTTTGGCAAACCGCAGACATGCACAATTAAGTGTTGAATGTGACAGGTGGATTTTTGGTTGGATCTTGTTTCATTCATGGACATGGACAAACTAACTCTAAAAACGAGTTGGCTGTGAAGGAATTGGATACCTGTCCATGCAAATGGATGTTGGTGTGAGATTCTATAAATTTCAAGGATTGGACTATTCGCAATCTCTGCTTGGGAGATGAATGCAGAGACAGGTTGATGTGGCCAAACCGCATTTTAAAATCGTACCTCAGGCTAAATTTTTTACTAACTCTACCAAATAAACTAGCTATTCTTCTTTAAAATAGCTGATAGTATACTCATGTCACAAATATGCACTGGAAACACAAGGAGAGATGATACGATATTTTAATATTATAATCAGAACAATAATAAAATTAATAATGCCAAGCTGTTATAGTTTATAGTTTGAAAATTAGCAAAAGCTTGGAAAAAGGATATTTTGCAGCAGATCTCAAAAGTTTATGGAAAATAAAATTCAGTAAAATCAAATGAAAAATGACAATGTACAACATCTGTGATGACATGTTAGGAGAAGCTTAAAAATTATGATCTTGACTAGCAAAATAATAATATTTGTGGTTTGTATTTTGGTTCTGGAAAATGATAATTTTATGCAAAGCCAAAACTCAAAACTCAGAGAGACCGGCTTCTTGGAATAATTCAAGTGCAACAAAGTTTTAAGCTCATTTAGAAATCTGCATAGGAATCGCCAAAAACAATGCCGCAACTTTCTGCATTTTTAGTCACATCAAATAAATTGTATTTTGTCAACTTGACGCACGCTGAGATGAATTTACGCATATCACAAGTTCAAAGTCAAGGTGTGCAAATGAAGTGTGTGTTGAGATTTAGTAGCACTTATATCAGCTTTACTATAAGGTACTACAACTCATTAAGCCGCATTTGGTCATTTTGTTGGGAGGGAACTGGTCGACCTACAGGCAAGGTCCCAGAAGTAAACACAAAATGCTGGAAAGTGGAGATTTAATTTATTCCCATTAATCATATTTATATTTTGCTAAAGCCAAGCCTATCTAAAATTTATAATAAATAGTAGATTCTAGTTCAAAGGCTATATTGCATGTAAACTATTTCTTACACAACTTGTGTAACACAAGAGCCAATAATTATCAAATGTTTATCGATATTACATACTTTTCAATCAATTCCATTGCTAGTTTTTTTTTGAACAACAAGAAAATTTGCAATTGTAATTCAGGTTAGAAACAAACTCCAAAATGTTATGATACATTCTGTATGTAAGTATACGTATCATACACAATTCATAAACACAACAACACAAGAAATGGCAAAATATTACTCTAAGCTGCAATTCCTTTGAATATGAATATTTGGAATAGAATATGATATAGAATAGAATATGAATATTGAATATTTGGCTAATTTTGTAGCAAATGTGATACAATCTATATAATCCATATTTGCAGACAATTTCCGTTGAGTCCCATGTACCGAAGGAGCATAGAAATTTGAAGAAAAAGCTATTTGTCTTATGGAAGCTCAGGGATATATTTCAATCAAATAAGAAGGGGTCCCAAAGACACACTTAATTTTCGCTTATAATTCTACATTCTACTGGATGCAAAGAACATTATGGTCAAATATAGCAATCCGTGAAAACTAGTGCCACTGAAATGTTACCTACATAAATAGATTAGTTTTATTATGTTTTGCAAAATAAATGAAACTTTTTTTAAAAGTTTGCTATCTGGCCAAAACAATAAAAATAATATTTTACAAAAAAATCATGTCATTTTTTCATATTTATAAACAAAGAATAAATAAAATACAAACGCTTACAATCTAAAATAAATTAATAGCACCCCGTTTATTGGAACTTCTTGTAGCCTTCATCAATAGCTTTATAAATTGGCTGTGCTTGTTCCGGAGAAAGTCCCGTCCTCGAGCTTTATAATTTGCAAATTACAAAATGAATTAGTGAATTTGGGTAAGAAAGTAAGAAATTCCAATTATTTTAAAGTATTTACCTGAACAAATTGGAGAATGAGGAGCCCCCAGAACCCCCAGGACTGCCATAAGAAGTTGATCCCCCCGGACTTCCACCTCCAAATAGGCCCCCAGCCCCACCTCCTAAACCCCCGGCCCCACCGCCTTGCAAATTTCCACAACTCACGAGCCCCAAATTACAAACGAAGAATGCAGTACCAGTGGCAAGAAATGCAATTGCCAACAGACCAAGGATAATTTGTATTGCGATTGTCTTTAGCCCCAAAAGTCCCCCGATCACAGCACTTTTTAGCTATTTCATGAAATTGAAATCAGATTAAATATCGTTCACTACTTTTAAAACAAAAACTTACACCAAGTTTTCCAAATTTGATAGTCACAGGGACGCCAGCAAGTGCGGCGGCGGCCGACCCTGCGCCTGCTCCCGCTCCAGCCCCTGACCCCAAGACGCTAAGAATGTCAAAGGTTCCATTTCCAATTCCGGTTGTATCATTGAACAGTGGGAGTGTGATATTGAAGCCGAAGCGTGGGTCTCGTTTCGCCTCATTCACAGCTTCAAGTGCCAACCCTTTGGCAAAACGGACGAAAACGTTTTGTTCTTTGACTTCAGGGACTTTAACTTTGGAACTTTTAACTGTTTTGCCCTCAACAAGAAGGAGGACGCTTAAACTGAAGAGGAAAAGTAGAGAAAGTGAGGATGTGTTCATTTTGAGACAATTTGTTGTTCTCAGTTCGGGATGAGATCAGTCAATAAATTGGTCGTGGGTGGAAAATGTAGAATTTATAGTGGACCCAAAGAATAAATTTCGACTGCGGGAGGGAACTATATGGCATGGATGGCTAAATACGGAAGATTCGAAGATGCGGCTATTAATATCTTCAGGATGCCATTAATATTTTATTACATGCATTGGTATGCCACACAAGTATCGCTCACAAAGCAGCTATCATATATTATTTGTCTCAAATAGTTTAATTATTAAGTGAATACAATTTTTGAGTATATTGCCAACATTGGAAATTGAAAATTGTCCAAAGCCAATTTGACATTTTGAGAGAAATTCTGCATTACTTGCGATTAGATCGCTATTTGCTACTTTTGCTAAGCGTTAATTTGTAAACGTATCACTTATTGCTCAAAATTGCTTTGTCACAAATTTTCAAATGTCATCGCAAAAGATTCAAATTGTAGGTCAGAATGTCAGCAGTTAAAGGTCAGCTCAAGCCAAGTCTGCAACTCATGTTAAGTTATTCAGTGATCACATCAAACAATTTGATCTCTGCCCCTAACAAGAATGACTAGACGGATTGTTTGTGTATTCCTGTTAACTAATGGCTTGTCTTGAAATGTCAATTATAACAATATATCAAAGAATTGAGGTAGTTAAATAAATGTTACATATGTATGTATGTACATGGAAAAAGTGAAATAAATATTAGCTTATTAGGTCACCTTGTAACAAAACTAAAATTCGGTCTTTTCCCTTAACTTTTACATGTCTGTTATTCCACGCTTGGATTGAGTTCACAGGTTAGAAATCAAACGTTAATTAAATGCATACTTACATTCAAATTAAAAAGGCACAGCACGCGACAGTCAGTCAGTCACTCGGTTGCATACATTATCATGACGATGACGATGAGTTGACGCATCCGTTTAAACCAGGATTAACCTTTTGTGACAAATGTCCACGTGCAGGAATTTATATATTCTACGTTAAATTCCATTTATAATAACAATGTCAAATTCATTTTCTAACCCGAGAAAACCTTTTGATGCATAATGATTATTGCTACTGCGGATATTTTTTCCCTCTATGCTGGACCTCCCAGAGAGAGAGCAAGATTGGGTTCACTGATTTTGATTTCTCATTGACATTCTGCCCGCAACAATGAACGGTATTAGCTAGAAAAACAATGGCAGGAGTCATAATGTCATTCAGGTGTGGTACGCAAATAATGGGACCAAAAATGTTTCATCTTAAATGACCTAAACAAAACACGACCCAAATAAATATCTATTACTTACACTTGTCCTGCAAATTCATAGTCTCCAAAGAATGCGTTTAATTTGATTTGGAAAGGAGTTGAAAAGAAAATGAAATTTATTATTTACGGATCTTGAACTTAGGAGCAGGGCAAGGGCAGTAAACATAATTTTTTAATTGGCCATAAAACTAAATTAACTTTCATATAAATCAAAGGTAGAAATGAGCAGCATTGTGAAAAAATGGCATTTTAAAGAGATTCACTGGAATGAAGGGATTAATGCTTTCCCGTGACCCATTGAGACAACTTGCATAGCAAATTGTTTAATGCCATAAATTACGGTATCTTTAAAATCCAATGAAAGCTGCTGTCGTCGTTTTCACCTTGTTATTTTAGGGAGAGAGACAAAACCAACAGAAGATGGCTAATTAGTTCCTTACTTAAATAAATCAATTCCATTTTATGAGCAATAAACCTCATTGGCTGCAGTCATCACTCCTATATGTCCATCGTCCATGCAAAAACAAAAAAAAATACCTTGACCATGAAAGAAAAAGTTGTAGACACTTGGTGCTAATTACTAATTGCTGACCCATTTCATCCAAATATAGTCAAGTTTTTTAATAAACATTTATTTCCGTTTTTTATTCCTCATTTTTGGGAACTGATAGTTTATCAAATATTTCAATTATTATGGTTCTCTCTTTAGTAATAGGCATATTTTGTCATTTTTTGGAATCGGAGCATCTGAATATATATTTAAAAAATCCAACCGATACAGAGATTTTTAATGATGATAAAATTTAAATAACAAATTATATATATTCTAATTCTAAATGCATACATTTAAACAAAAAAAAAACGAGTATCATTCAAAACATATATAAATTAATGAGTCCAAAAAACGAAATGCTGCATTTTAACAAACAAAAAAAACAAATACACAATTCAGTCACATTAAAAAAACTTTGGAATCACAACCCTCTCTTAGAGATATATTATTATTATTATTATTTTAAATTATTATTGGTGAAGGATGAGGTTGAACACGATTTATATTATGCAAAAGTTTCATTTGTTAAGTCACTCGCTAGTCTAAAATTATTATTTAATTGTTTAAAAAAATGCGTGAAGCTATCGTCAGTAGCCCCCTGGTTGATTTTGGTATTGCTGCATTCTTGGACCTGGAACTCCCATTTGTTGTTGTTGTTGCTGCTGTTGTTGCTGTTGCATGACAAATTGTCTCATTCTTTGATTCGGCATTCCTTGTTGGCCCATTCCTTGTCCCATTTGTCCCATCCCTTGGCTTCCTGGATTTTGCATCCCTGGTGGAACTTGTTGCTGCATCCCTCCCATTTGCATCTGTTGCATTTGTTGAGGCCTGTAACCCATTTGTTGAGGTACTGGTCCTGGTTGTTGACCAGGACCTCCCGGATTTTGTAACTGTTGTTGTTGTTGCTGCATGAAATTTGGTCGTTGTTGTTGAGGTACACCAGAGCCTACTACCATTTGAGGTCTTGGAGGTCCTCCCCCACTCTGCATAAAGCTGGAAATGTCTTGATTTGGTGGAGCTGGACCACGGGCGCCCATCATTTGGCTCATTTGTACGTTTTGTTGTTGTTGTTGTCCCACTGGAGGGCCTTGACTTTGGTTAAATCCGCCGTAATTTTGTCCCATTCCTATAATAATATTAATAGTATTTCAATATTAAATTATAAATTAAATTGCAATAAAAATATTCTACCTTGCTGTCCTTGCATACTTTGTTGTTGTTGCTGCTGTTGCTGTTGAAATTGCATCATTCCTTGATTAGGCTGCATTCCCTGCTGTCCCTGGAAAGTTTGTTGTTGTTGTTGTTGTTGTTGCATAGGATTTTGTCCTCGGAGTTGTTGTCTTAAAATATTTTGATGTCTTGGGCCTACAGGAACTCCTCCAATGGGCCCGACTGGCCCTCCTCCGACAGGATTTTGCTGGAATTGTCCAAATTGATTTGGGTTTGGAATTGATTGAGTTGGCATCCCCCCAGCATGATGTCGTGCTCGGAGCATTTGATTTAAAACTTGTTTAGATTGATTAATAGGTGGTCGACCTAATTTTTAAAAAAATGAAAAATGAAATGAGAAATGAAATATAATTAACTTATTAATTAACTTACCAGGACCAGCATTTTGAGGTCCCTGAGAAAAGAATTGCTGAGGTGTGGGTCCACCTGAGGGTCCTTGTTGTTGCGGCGGTCCGGCCCCTCCTCCATTGAACCACTGTTGCTGAGGGTTTGTCTGCTGTGGATAATTTGGAGGTGGTCCAGGATTGGAGATTGGAACTGGTGGCATTTGATTTTGAACTTGAGGTGGATTGAAAGTAGAGTTGACCTGTAATTAAATTACAAAGTGTCAGCAACTAAAACTTTTTCGATTTAGATAAAATAAGTACCTGAGGAACTGGTGGCATTATTGGTGTTGGCAAATTAGGACTATTGCTTATCGGTGGTATAGGTGGTTGATTTGCGGCAGCAGCTTGTTGTGCTTTGGTTTGTCTTCGTTTTCGGGGTGCTTTTGGTTTCGGTGTTCTTCCTCCCATATTGGGCATAATTAATGGACTTTGGTCTGAAGACATTGGTGATTGGTCTGGCTTCATCATCATCATTTCTTCCTTTATGTAAAGTTCTGGTTTAACATCAATATCCTCTGGGGGAAGGGGAACGGGTTCTAAAAGGTGAGAATTTGGTTTAATCAAGTTGTGCGTGTGGTAGCGAAGCATTCGATGGCCGTCTTCATATTTTAAAGGTTTTCTTTCCATTTTTACTGCCCCGAACCAGCCCCAAGAGAGTTGTGCTGGATTTTTCTGGCCTTCAATTATTTCCCAAGGAGAAACTCGTTGTTTTTCCCATACTTGTAGTCCCTAAATGAATTTTATTAGTCTTAAAATGCTGTACTAATAATAAAATGATATTTTAAAAAAAAAATACCGGTTTCTTATCCACAAACTCAAAGCTCTGGACTCTATTCCCTTTAGAATCTATAATCATTGAGGTAGCTGTTGTTACAATAATATCAACTTGGACTTTGGAAAATGGTAACAGTTGTCGCAGAGGTTTTATAGAATCTGTATCTTTATCTGATAATTCCTGGAATTAATAATAAACCAAATTTAAATATTCTGTAAAACATTTTTTTTATATATAAATATGGTATTTTTATTACCTTTTTTAGTTTCTTAATTAAATTCATATTTTGTCGTTTCATCTCTTCAATTCTATCTCCTGGTTCAGCTATTTGTGTGGAATGCACGAGAGCAGTGACCATATCAATTACGGTAGGGAATATATCGCTAGTAATTTAAAACAATATTAAAATTCATTACTACAGTATTAATCAGATTATATCAAAATGTTAAGACATACCTATTGTTATTTAAATCGACCACTCCATTTGTAACTAATTGGGTGAGGACAACAGCCCATTCTGCAGTGGCAGTGCTGCTTCGTTGTATTGCGTCAAACATTCCTCCCACTAAGCTAAGACGAAGCCTTAGTACGTCTCTCAGTGATTCTGATTGTACGTCAAAGTCCTGAAAATAATACTCAAATTATATAACCCCATAATCTTATTAAAAATACAAGCTACTAGAGCTATTATCTCACCGGAACTTTTACTAGAGACAAGATCTGAGTAAATTGTGTAAGTAGAGACGCCAAGAGTCCTTCTCTTTGTTCATCTTGTCCTCGAAGACAAGTCAAAATTAAAGCAAGGAAGGGCAGATGAGCTTGCAGACTCCCGTTATTATTGTTATTATTATTATTATTGCTATTATTGCTGTTGTTTCCTGTCGAACTTGTCTTTTTCTTGAAGTAGGCTTCCAATACGTTTCCTTTGTTTTTTTAAATTATAAAACCAATTTTTTCAACTAATCACTTAAAAGTAATATAATATAACTTACCAGCATGCCTCAAAACTCTTCCTTGGACAGCAGAACTTAATTTTGTGACAAGGGGAGCCAACAACCAAGCCGCAGTTGGTGTCCAGCCATAATCTGCTGGATCTGGTCCTTCAATATTGTTTCCTCTGTTGTTTCCACTCCCATTATTATTATTATTGTTATGTTCGTTATTATTTCCAGAGTTAACTGGACCATTGCTTAAGGAAGGAGGTCCCCCAAAATTATTGCTACTGCTGCTCCCACTACTTATGGAAAGAGGATTCCCTATACTGGAAGCTCCTAGATTGGAAGGTGGGGTTTTTGCTATAATATCTAGATTTTGATGCGGTGCTTTTTTCCCACTCCTTGGGCTTTTACCAGGTGCAGGAGAAGGGGCTGCAGAATTCTGGACTATATAATCCATTCCACCTTCGTCAACTCCAAGATTAAAAACGTCCAAAGCAGCTCGAGCAACGATATCTAGCCAGTTTCCGTGCTCCAACGAATTTCCACTATTTGATAACTGACGGCTGTGAAGTGTAAGCGTCAGTAGAGCTTCTCTCATATTCCATTGGTCAAGAGCTTCCATTAGACGAGGGATGTAAATTCGTGCCTCGATTGCATCGTCCTGTAGAGGATGTTCAGGATAGCAGATAAGGTGAAGCAGGCGTTGAACTTGTTTATTAGAGACCATGGGGTCAAGCAAAGTCTCTGAGGAGCAAAGATCAGTGCTATTTTGGAGACATCGTTGACGAACCCATCCCTCGCTACACATTTGTTGGAGGGCACTATAACCAAAACTTGCCAGTGTTCGAGGTTCACTCCTGAAATAATAATAAAATGTTAAATAAGATTAAATTTAAATAAAAATTTTCATCACCTCATTGCATCATTCCTATCAGAAGTCGGAGCGTCTGAAGTTCCCAAAATGTGACTAATGCTAAGTTCTCCATGACCAATTCCTGGAACTCTTTGGTCTCTTCTTCGTTCCCCTGTTCCTGCAGCATCTGCGAGCAACAACATGGCTTTTAATGCCGCACAAACTGCTCCCAGAGTGATACAGCTGTGAGTTGCGGACAATAATCGTCTGTCACAACTGTTTTTGAGTATTGGAGATCCACAAGATACGTTAAGAGCTTGATTTCCTCCTTCCTGAGTTTTAAATAGACTTAGGAGTAGTTGGCATGTTAGTCGAGCTCCTGCCTCAGTGTCAGGATCGTGTGGACCGCGACCTAGCGCAAATCAAAAAAGTGCATTATGTAAAAAGTTTGTGACAAAAAAAAATATAGTTGTTGTTTACCTTCATTCCAAGCCTTTAACAAAGAGAATACTGCTTGTTTCACAAAATCTTCAAGGGAGAAACATTGCCTTGCCACAAGAAGCGACGTCAATGTGGCTAAACTCGAATGAATACTTAAATGTTTGACATCAACTGCCGAGAGAATATCTGCATAGAGTGGAGTATGTCTAGAATTTATAGAAGGACTGCACAGTGTTTGGAGAACGCCCAACCATTCTGCGGCCAATAAAGGACATGCAGCTGTCATTTCCGCACATAGTGAAGCTAAATCGTTTACACGATCTGCATCTGCTTCATTGCAAATAGACAGAACAGAATTGCAGACAAAACTATAACGGCAGGACGGAGAGTCAATAAGTTGGCGAAGGATCGACACTTCAACCTGATTAAAAAAATATTATTTAATATCAACATACGACGGATGTTCATCAATGCAAAAAATAAATAAATTTTAATTACCTTTCTCCTGGGGAAATCCAAGCACTGAGTCATAAAAGATTGATTCCAATTATGTGAGGATGGGTCTGCCGGTCGAATGTCGCCACAGAGTGACGACCTTAATTTAGCCACCACTGGGGACAAGTACTCTGAGTAATTCTTCCCCCTTAAAAACCCACAACATGTTTGGAGTTCGGAAATGTAAGCCAAGGTACATCTTTCTGCAGAAGAACATTCGTAGGAAGAATTTATTCGACGCATCAGTCGCACCAAGTTTTCCCAGGCTGACATTGCCAAGTCATTGTCCACTAATGGAATCACAAAAAAATTAATTAGCAAATTATTGTTTAGAATTTTTAAAAATGTAGTTTTCACTCACAAAGTAAAGAGCAATGCAGCCTCCGAAGACAGGCAACAAGTTGTAATTGTAAATTAGTTGTATAAGTGGCTGCAATGGGGCTTTGTCTTTGGCAAAGTAATACTTCAATATCATATAGCTCTCTTAAAATAGTTACGCAAAAGTCTAGCAGTCCAGCAACATTTAGCCCTATTTCCATCAAGTCTGTGAGATATCCTATATGATCCACGGTCGGTAGATAACTGCTTCGTCCTTTAAAAAATAATACAACAATACTAATTATTAAGAAATCAATTCTGTAATTTTGAAATAGTTGTAAAATAAACATACCAGCAGCAAAAGTAGTAAGTATTTCCACTGCCCCTTGGCCAATTGCAGTAGTAACCGAGTGTTGATCGTAGAAAGGCAACGCAGAGAATTTTGCAGTCAGAGAATCAAAATTTATTTCATTTTTCGAGTGCTTCTTCACCCTACTTCCATCACTAACGTCGTAGCAGAACTTTTTGGAAAATAGTTTGGTCAAATCTTTTGAAACCTTTTTAACTGCATGTCTACTTTCCTCTCTTGCACGCCCTACTCCGTAAAGAAGAATTGCTCTTTGGTTTGCTTCATGGGAATATGCTTCATCTTGAGGTAGTTGAAAGTGAGTGACATATTGCCGATGTCGAGATTGTTTGGAGTCACTTCCTTTTCCTTGAGAAGGATCCGAGCTGCTTGTAGAGTTACTTAGAGGTGCTTGATTTTGTTGATGGTGGTTTGGTGTTATGGGGCCAAAAGTGCCAGAATTATTTGCAGAGTCATCTTTAGGACTGTCAACTTGATCCATATTTTGCTGCACTTGAGTTATATCTTGGAGAATTCGATCGAGATCGTCATCAATATTGGGGTCATCAAATTCTCCTGTAGTTCGGCTTAGTTCAGGCATTCTAGGTAATGGTGGGAAAAGACTTGCTCGTTCATCTAGGTTGTGTTCGTGTCGTGGTGTTGTCGAAGGGGCAGATGATACAGAAGCCGGTGTTGCAGGTCCTGGACCTGGGGTTGCTACGCTAGGAATTGGTTGAACTGAAGATGGAGGACCTAAAGCAGATGCTCCTACATTTTGAGGTAGTGTAGATAAATCTCCACGTGCTATTAGGGTGCAGAGATAGGCGTCATGAGAAAAAACGTCGTGGCGAATTAGAGCCGAATAAAGAACGACCAGGGAGGCAAAATTTGCTTTAGAATGAAGTGAATCGTCTGTAATAATAATAATTAATAATAAATAATAAAATTTAAACTTTTATGCTTTAAAGTTTCTATTTTTTTATATAGAAAATGAAGACTGACCTAAAACAGGAGCATCTATATCCAAAAATCTAAGTAGAAGATTATGAAAAACTGGAAGAGCATTTGGAAAATCTCCATCCCCTTCATTAGCTTCATTACTATTACTATTATTTCCTGAGGAAGAACTGTTATTGCTTAGCCCATTTGTTACAACTTTTCCACTGGAAGAATTTTCATTGTCACCCTCCATTTGAACATCTTCATCTGGACTCTCAACTTTTATATTCAAGTTAATTCCGCCGTTAATTTCTTCTTTTCCGTCTTTGCTGCTGTCTTTGTCTTTGGCATCCTTTTCCACCTTTTCCCCGTCTTCTGTTTTTATTGTATTAGAATTAGTAGAATTATTTAACACATCCGACTGTCGATGTTCTAAAAGTCTTGCTACAGCCAACGCTCGATGTTCCCCTGTTCTTTGACTTCCAACTGCCCATTGACAGAGCAAAAGAATAATTGGTCCGTCTGATTCCAAATTATTTTCTTTGACAGGAGGGTTTGGAAATATTGCAGAATATAGCGAGTCCAACGAATTGGTTCCATCAATTTTCTCAAAATTATGCTTGTCCAAAGCATCTAATGCTGACAAAATTTTTGCTAAAATTGTGCCTGCAGATGATTGCTGCCATTCTTCACAACTCCATTTAGCTTCCACTGCTCTGGACCTCGAAATAACAGCATCTTCTGCTTCTATTAATTGCGAACGAATTAAAGCGTTGTTTGCTCTTGTGGGCATTGGAAAAATTGAGGGTGGAATTGGTAGAATGTCTAATGGAGATCCGCCAGGGACAGAATTCCGTCCACTTTCACTAATAGGTGCCATTGGGTTCCCATTATAAACCATTGCAGTAGGACAGTCCAAGAGAACAACTTGAATTGCCGTGCAAAGGCCTAGGACAATGGGACGGTGTGTGGGACATTTTAATCTTTCCACTAGACCAGACGGAGGTGGAATCACATCAGTCCCTGGAGCAGGTACAAAATCCGCATCAGAAAATATTGTCGAGAGTTTTCTAGCGGAGAGAGTAGAAAGTCTTCGAGCTAAGAGCTCTGATTGTGCTATATCTGGAAGATAGGAAAGCATCACTGGAATTAGAGCTTTCCATCCGGGATCGTCAACGGATTTTGTCTTGTCACACATGTCAATTAACCAGATTAGCCACTCGTATCGATCTAAAAGTCCCTCCTGCACAAAAATATCAAAATAAGATGAAGATCAATCTTTTATAAATAGATTTTCTCGAATTTTTACCTCGTATAAATACTTTGCCAAGTCCATGCAGTACAACCACTGTTTTAAACTAACATTCCCATCATCGGAAAGGCCTTGAATAGTTGACGAAGACGCGGAATTAGAAGTAGGGCCATTCATTGATGGATTTGAAGGGGAACTAATAGGTCCTACGGCACCACTACTACTCCCAGAACTTCCACCATTTCCAGTAGAAGGAGTGGAAATATTCCCCGTCCCTCCATTGTACCAATCGGAAACACGAAGCAAAATATCTTTACAACATCTCGAAAGTGAAATTGTCCATTCTGAAATAAAATAAATTTTAAACATAATTAAATCTTCAAACATTAATTTTGATTGTAATTACCCTGTGAAGGATCTGGCATCTGCCTCTTTTTAGTTTTAGCCTCTGATATAGCCGAGTTATAAGAAGCTGTCATTTTAAGAAACCATCCAGCCCTTATCATGGGAACATTGTGTTCTGCCAGAGTGAGATAAATTTCCTCCCTTTTGTTGAAAATGGGGACTTTTTTGGCAATTGCTGAAAGTTGTTTGCCCCCAGCCAAATCTCTCATCCAAGCCTCTAAAACTTGCTTATGTCTCGGCGTGTGCGTCACATGCCAAAAATGGTCTTTGGTATTTACTTGCAGCCTCCGTTTGCCCGTGTCTGGAAAAGTATTGGCTTCGCTTCTTTTCGAAAGGGCTCCATTCATAAATGCACCCAACTATTAATTTTAACAAGTAAACATTAATTAACATTACCTAAATCATGAAGAAAGTAAAAGTATTTCAAAATTCTCGTACCTTTGCAGCGCTAATGTTACAATTTTTTGCAGTACCAAACTCGTCTGAAAGTTGGGGGATATGGGAAAATCCCTGTTTGACATTCACGGCCGTCAACTCATCCTATATTTTTTTTAGAAATTATATAACAATTAATTAAGGATAATTAACCAAAAAATCACAAATGTTTACCTCTCTCTGCTTGGGATCTTGTGGATAGACATCCGGGGGCCCTAATTTAGGTCTTTTAATTGCTCTTTTCTCATGAGAGAAGATAAGGGAACTAGCCATCATCTTAACTAGCAGCCTTTTTAAACTTAAATCCAGATATAATTAAAATCCTAAAAACTAACAACTTTTTGCACTAGAAAACTCTCATTTTAACTCATAAATTAAACACATGATTTGTTTTTAAAGGGATTAATACTCTTCTTCCCTTTTCCACTTTAACTTTTTCGCCCAACATGATTTCCACAAAGTAATCATCAATTAAAACTAAACCAAGAGAATCTCAGCCGAATTAATTCCCCGATTCCTTGGCCTCTCTATTTTTTCTAAATTAATCTGGATTATGTACACTTGTTAATTATTTATTAGGGGAGCGAGAGCCCATTAATTAGCCACTTTCATTAGTTAACGAGGGTTGGCTGAGATTCGTAAATATTGCTAAAAAGTGAAGTTGATTGACAATAAAAAATTGCTCGTTTGGTCAATACCGCTCTTAGACCCAAAACGCTTTCTCTAAAGTCTCATCTTCACGCACCAAAAAATGACCAAAAAACGTCAAAATGCAGTCATTTCTTGATGATTATCATTAGCATTATTGGCAAAACTTAATTGTCTTTAATTATTAGTGTATTTCATATTTCATCCATTCATTTATAAATAGGGTTAGGATGGTTAAATAATGCAGAACTAACTGCGCTAACATAACAATTTTCCCACTCGCATGCGTTAAGTAAAGTTGGTTAACTGTTGGCTGAAATATTTATGTCATTGTTCTCATTTAGAAACTGCATCTGGCTGCAGCCATACAACTTTGTATGCTCTTTGGATGAATTGTATATGAATTGCATGTGAAGGATTCATACAAAGCACAAGATGTGTTGTTGGTGTTCTTTAGTTGTCCGAATTAACAACGGCTGCTGCCTCTAACAAAATTTATTGCCTCTGCTGCTGCCGTCTCTTCAAATAAATCCTGGTAATTTAATTGTTGTCGCTTGAATATTAGTCTAACAATGGCAATAGCCACAATTCAATTAGTATTAGTATTGGGGGAAGAAAGAACAAAGGCTCCAGCTGGCATTGTTGTCTTTAACAATAATTAATTCTTTTGTTTTCTTTGTTGAGTGGGTGTGACATTTGTTTGTTGTGATTAGGAATTAGTCATTTTCGGGGGAAATTGTTTAGTGAATGAGTAATTTCAATTAAATTTTAAAGACGGAGACAAAAGAATATAATTTTGAGTAACTCCCACATTAATAACAAGTGGAGTTGGCTATTTAAATAGTATTAGAGTTGGATTAGTTTAATTTAACCTTGTAATTGGTATTGAATCGTGTTACGCAAATGTTTAATGTGAGTTAAGCCTCGCTGTTTATAATTTCTTGAGTTTTACAGCTAATTTTTGTGTGCTTGCTAAATATTCTTGGGTATTTTGTTATTTAACTTGAAATTAACCAGAACGTATTGACGTAGGTAGCTAAAATGATTAATTTTGTTTTATTTGTCGATTTCAGAAGCGATCGCGTCCCCAAAATATTGGAAATATTTTTTAAAATGTAATATTTGCAGCTTAATGGTAATTTTTTTCGTAAAAAGTTGAAATCGTTTTCATTTAGACATTTTTCGATTTTTTTACAACATAGCTAAAGGAATCTAGCCAAAATGAGTCTTGCCTTATCATCCCCACGTCCAGATAACCAACGAAACGAAAGCAACCAAAGAAATGACTCCATCCCATCACAGCCCCAGAAAGAAGTCACGTCAATTTCTGTCCAGTCGTCTTCTTCTCTGACATTTCCAAGTCCTCCACATTCTCCCTTGCGTCCAATATCAGGGAACAGTCCTTTGACGTCAACCCCGATAACAAATCTCTATTCAAATTATAGCAACAGCAAAAGGAGATTAAATAATAGTGACGAAGTTGACGATCGTCAACCCTCCTTCATTTCTCCGGTAGTTTCCTCACCGGTTAGAAATAATTCCTTTTTGTCTTCCAAGTCTTCAATGTCAGCGGTCCCTTTCCATCTTCCTGATGATGATGAGGAGGACAGATTAACCGAAATGCAATCAAATAATGCCAATGCAATCACAAGAATTCAAGTTCAATCTTCGCCGACGCCAAACGTCCATTTAGAAGAAACAGATTTAGATGTGGATGGATTAGAAGTTACAAGAATACGAATTTCTGGAGAAGAACATTCAATAGGAAATAGCCAAATTGTGAATGTAACGGTGCTAAGTGAGAGTGTTACTACCACCACTACTAATGGACATTCAAATGGGCATCACGAACACAAAGCAACAACAACTGTTACCGTAAATAATTCCCAAGACCAAGAAGAAATGGAAGTAGATGAGGGCAGAGAACCTTTGCGACTTGAAGAGACGATGGGATCACAACCCTCAGATTTAAATGACACTACAAGTGTCGTGAGCAGTGTCATTAACAATCCTTCAGTCATCTCTCAAATGCCAGATAGATATGGCTTCACGGGTGGAGAACAGTATACTCACGAAAGGTAATAGGACAAGCAAAAAACAATAGTTTCTACGGTTCAAGGTCCAAAAGAACATCAAAGTTTCAAATTAATTTGTTCGAAAAAATTTTATCGACGTAATATGTTTGTTTGTAAAATTAAGAACAGTGTTTGTATTTGTTGGTAAATCTGTTCTTAAAATGGAATTCTTGGATTTTGAGACTGACGATGATTTTTTTGGATCTTTTGATTTGTAAATTATTTTTGAAATCAATTATTATTATAGTTACTAATTTGAACTAATTTCATCCTCCCTTTTAGTGAACCCGATCCATCTCCAGAAATAGTCCGACGACGAGAAATGAAGTGGCTTCAGATGATGGATAAATGGGACCATTATATGAGGAAAGAGTTTAAAACCGTTCGGAGTCGTTGTCGTAAAGGGATTCCGAGATCAGTGCGTGGTCGTGCGTGGTATTATCTATGTGGGGCAGCCTTTATAAAAAAGAAGGAACCAAATCTCTACCAAACGCTTTTAAAACAAGATGGAAAGCCAAGTGATATTGAGGATATTAAAAAAGACCTTCACAGACAATTTCCCTGGCATGAAATATTTGCAGAGGAAGGTCACGGGTAAATTATTGACAACTTTTTATTAATCAACTGATTTTATCTGAAGATTAATATTTTTTTTATTATGATTTTAGGAAACACGATCTCTTCAATGTACTAAAAGCACATTCAATTCTCAATGCAAAAGATGGATATTGTCAAGCTCAAGCCCCAATCGCTTCTATTCTATTAATGCACATGCCAGCAGAAGACGCATTTTGGTGTCTGGTAGCAATTTGTGACAAATATCTTAAAGGATATTATTCTCCGGATATGGAGCAATTAAAACTAGACGGAGATATTTTATTTGGTCTTTTAAAACGCGTTTGTCCGCCTGTTTATAAACATTTGGTAAGGTTTTTGTAGTTTTTGATTTTTCCAAACTTGTTTAAAAATCCTAATTTTAATTTCTTATCTATAGAAAAAGCAAACAATCGACCCAGTTCTCTATATGACGGAATGGTTTCTTTGTGCATTTACTCGAACGCTGCCTTGGACCTCAGTGCTTCGCGTTTGGGACTCGTTTTTATGCGAAGGCGTTAAAATTCTCTTTCGCGTTGGTCTCATCCTTCTTAAATACACTCTGGGAAGAACAGGGGTCCTCAAACAATGTCCATCCATGTACGAAACTCTTACGATGCTGAAAAACTTTCCAAATTACGTGACAAATGAGCAATTTCTCATGGTGCAAATCCAGAGGTAATAAAAAATACATTCATTTGCTCACCACTAGATTTTAAAATAATAATTCAATATAATAATTTAACTTGCAGGCTAGATATTTCAGACGACCAGATGAGACGCGAGCACTATAAACAAGTGACCAAGCGAAAGAAAGCCCTTCAGAAATTAGAAGCTGCCAAAAGGAAGCAACAGCAATTAACAACTCCCCGGCAAGGAATTTATAAAAGCCATGAGACTGCTCTTTAGTTTAATTTACAACTCACAATGCATTTCCTTCCCTAACTGGAGAATTACGTAGAATTACGTAATGCAATGATAATAATTTTATTATGATTATTATCCAAGCCAAATCTCGAATCATTAGACACGAAACAAAGACTTGAGAATCAATCACTTTATATTTACATTATTTATCCGTTGTTGGTGCTTTCCGTGTGAAGTATTTCTACTCTTTGTACTCTTTCTTATTAAATACAAGACCATGTTAAATTAAATAACTCTTGTTACATTCCTATCTAAATATTTAGATTAGATAGATCATATTACTAAAATCAATTTCAAGCCAACTCGAGTTCAAATAACTAATTCCTCTCTTTTTAGCTTTCTCTGTTTGTATAAATCTCAGAAAAATAGCAATGTTAACTTTTGCAAATTATTTATATCTCGCACAGCCCTTTTTACTAAGGGCTTCTTTTATTGTAGTGGATAATAATAAATATTACTAAATTATTACTTTCTTCTTGGAAGCAATTTTATAATTTTACTTTTGCCCCTTTTGTGGCTAGCCCTTCAGGTGTGAATTTCTTGGAAGAGTTGAATGAAGGAAGCTCTAATTAGGCCCTTAAGTACCCATAAACAGGTAGGTTGATTGCATGCAACCAGAGCCCAATGCAATGAGTTGTAATAAAAGGAACAGCTCCTTTATGTCCAGGCCCTTTGTTTTCTTTAAGTGAAGGGTCCCTTTGAAGAAAAGTGACCTTTACACTCTCCTCATTCATTCATCATCCACGAGTTGTACAAGTGCAAACTTCTTGCTCATCTTCAGCTCATCTTTGTTTTAAGGGTCTCATATTTTCCAGCATTTTTGCAACGAGTTATTTCAATTACAGTTCCAAGGTAAGAAATTGTATTTATCAAATATTTTCTCACGATGTCCATTCGCATAGTTTTCATACGAATGAAATCCGAAGCCACAATTACTTTTTTTTATATGTTTTGACACTTGAGCATTTGTAATGTATCAGTTTATATTAAATATAAGTAATAGTAGTAATACATGTACCTTAAATTTACAATGAGCCAACTACAACTACATTCATTAAACTACATAAAAGATAAGCCGAATGCATACATAAACAAACAAGGGAGTAAGTATAATAATAAAATCGCTACCATATAAATATTAATTTTTAATTGGAACTGTCTCAGTCTCTTTCTTAACTTTGTGGAGCAATTTACTAAACTTTATAGTTGTTTTTTGTTATCGTATTTGTTTTGTGGTCTGCATTCCCCTGCGTCTACTTCTTATCTTATCAAAAGCTTAAATTTGTTTGCAGGGGGTAAACTTATCTGCAACTAATTAGTCTCAGTCTGCTGCAATTAAAATCAAATATTTATTTTGAGAAACATGTTTTAATCGTGGCTCCCACTTCCTAAATTTTTTAGCTTGTTGAACAGAAAAAGGCGTGAGAATTTTGTGATTTTTATCCATCGAATTGTAAATGACTGTTGCAGGACCGACGCCAAGTCCACAAAGCCCACAAATGACCAAATCTGCTGGAGACCCTTCGGTGCTAAAAGTAGATTTTGATAAACAAAATGTGTTTGGCATTCCTGGTAAATTAAATATAATATATATTCTAATTTAGATCTGCATGCAAAATAGTCCATTGGTTGTTTATTTCCAGTCTCAGGGAAATGGAATTTAGCTGCATCTTCCAAAGTGAAGATTCGTACATCAGCCAGTCACACCACGCTTTGCATTTTGTCCCTTTTGCTCATTCTCGTCATCGCGGCAGCCGCGCTTCACATCCGACTTCAGCGACTGTCCAATAAAAATGTAGCACTTGAAGTAGAACTTGAAGATGTGAAACAAAAACTGGGCTGCGTCATCCTTAAACTTCAAGACCCCAACAATGCCCTCGATTTCAATTGTTTTGATGGTAATGTGTATCAAACTGATCAAATTGATGACTCTGAAATAAAATCCAGAGTTAAGAGATCACTGGATCAAGAACCAATTGCCCAAGCCCAGATTAATGATGCTGAAGAATCCAATTTGCTTTTGTCCACTCCCAAAAATGTTTCAGGAACGGTTAGGAAAAGAGATCGAGGTATTAATAAAGCAAATAAAAATGGCACAGCCTTCAAGGAGATACTTCGCCTTAAAAATCTTCAGTTGAATAAGCTTAAGGTCAAACTTGATACTGCAAGGACTCGTGCTAAATCTGCAAAAGAACTTTCAAAAGCTTATAAAAACCAGTTAAATGCAAATGGTACACTTTTCTTTGCACTTCTTTTCATTTCCATTTGCATGCTTATACATTTATTGCACGTATGAATATTATATTATATAATAATTATTGATGATTGCAATTTTCTTACATTTTTATTTTTTCAAAACGACAGGTGCCAGAGCAATTTATTTGACAATGCGGGATAAGAATTTGGACATTCAACGTTCTGAACGTACGACATTATTATTTTGGTTGTTTTGTATGTCAAATCTTCAGATATTTTATTAACTATTTTCAGTAGAACTCATCGGTCCATGGCGTATCTGGAATTCTGGCTCTGACCTCGGTTTTAATGATCTCTGGTATAAAAATCTCTCTTTGGACTACAACGCAACTTCTGTCATTTTCCAAGAAAATGGACTTTATCTCATTTATGCACAGGTTTGTGGTTAACGATGAGAAAAACACGTTATACAATGTAACTTTTCAATTACAGGTCTACTATAAAAATCACTTGAGAAAAAGCGATAGAGAGACGACAGTTGGATTCAGAATACACTTGAAGAAAGGTTCCAAAAACATCCAGAGATCCATCACAATCGCCGAATGCGTTCCTGCCTTTCCTAGAACATTGTTGCAAACGTGTTTCACCCAAGTTTGCTGGTAAATTATAGCAACAAGCATCACGAAAATATCACCTTATTTGTCATATTTGTCTCAGGTATGTTGAAGAAGGGGACAAGATCTATTTGGAACATTACACGAGCTCAACTCCCGTAATTGAGGCGGAGAAAATGGGACAAACATTTTTAGGAATTGTTAAACTCAGTTAAACTCTCTCCGTGCAAATGATCTAATTGACAATCAACGCTGTGTTATTTTATATCAATCAATTAAAGTGCTCAAAACTGAAGATGAGTTCCTAGTACTTAACTAATTTAAATAATCGACTCTATATTTTGTACATATAAAGTATTACCCAAGTGTACCTGTTTTTGTTCAGATATTTTTTACTTTGATTTTTATATGGAACTCGTTTAATTTAATAGATTTGTTATGTTTACGTTGTCCATGTAGTAAATGTAGTCAGTATAGTATTAAATTACTTGAAGCATATTTGTTTATATCAATTACCTACGACTTTACATCTAATAAAAATAGCAATAGATCATTTATCTTTTACATATCTTCATTAATAAAAGTAACGACAAAGAAGAATGTCTCATTTGTCACTCATTAATTAATCCAATCTCAAATCTCATCTCGCCTCAAAACTGCCGACTCTCTTCAAGAGAGTCTCTTGTAACTTATACTTGTTGTAAACGTATGTACATATCTATAAAAATAGTTTTCAGCTGCTATTAATTTCACATTTCACGGCACCAAATAATTTAAACAATTCCTCCCTTAATTAGAAAATAATGAGCATCAGGGAAAGTAATAAACTCTGTTAGTTCTCTCAGGTTTTCTCATACGAGTCAACCGGAACAAACTTGCCAATTTGAGAATGTGCTAAATCCGTGTCAAATAAAATTCATTTTTCTCCATCCTTCCCAATTGTCACCAAATAGTTGGTGTCAAGATCTGGGTCACGTCCTGACCTTTATATACTACCTTTGTCTCATACCTACAATCAATAAATGGGAAACAATGTCTTTTTCCTCACCTGCTGCCATAAATTGTTTCTTTCTTTTGACACTTGTATATAAATACTTGTGCATATTTTTCTCCCATATTCATTCAGTTTTTTGCAAGCCTCTGTTGTCACAATTTAATTATGGATTGGCATCGCAGCATTTTCGGATTTGTTTTGCTCTTTGCATTTGCTTCTTGTGTTTTTTGTTCGGAAAATGCAACTGTTAGCAAAAAATCCGAAGTCAAGTTGAATCATGGAATTGAGAATTCCGTTATGGAAAAAAAATCAAAGGCAGAACCCAAAATGCGAAAACAAAAATTTCTTGGGTTGTCGGACGGATTATTTTCGGGACTTGGGAACAATTTTAACAATCCTTCAAACACCGTGAGTGGGAGTAACATTGATTCCTCTTCAAATTTCGATAATCAAAATGTCAATGGAAATTCAAATTTGGACCCAACTCTTGCTGTCGGAGCCACTCTTGGTTTGGTATGATGCTTTCAAAACGTTTACATTATTTACAAGTGTATTAATTGGAAAATCATTTTTCTTGTGTCTAGGTCAAGGGCGGAGTGCTCACAGGCCTAACTGCCCTCAAAGCAATTTTTCTACCCCCGATTTTTATTGGCTCCATAATTTTATTTTTGATTGCGGGTGCAGCATTTTTCACCTGTAATGTCATTGGCTGTGGTTCACTAACATCGGATGGCTTTTCACAAATATCAAACTTTTTTAAGAGAAACGATTTCGACCCCCCGTCCCCTTGGCCTTATGGTTATCAGGAGTATTACGACAATCAAGTGAACCAAGTGAGTTACCCCGTCTATCAAGCTCTAGAGGAGGGCTATAAAAAGTACTATGGGTCAGAGACGGATAATAAAAATTTTCAAGGGACAAAGAAAAGTAGCATCAGCAGCAACCACAATTAAACAATGAATGCTATTAATTTATTAGTATGCTTTAAAAAATAAAATAAATATCCAGATTTCTCAATAAAAAATTCTCGTTTGCCTACAATGTTTTTAGTGAAATTCCATGTCTAATTTCTAAACTTCCAAATCTGCATGATTTTGACCATATTTTATTACAACCTGAACTTGACCTAAGCTTTTAAATCCATCTCAAATGGAATCCCATTAAAACCGTGTCTAATTAGCATATAAATTGAAACACATACATTAAATGTTCGAAAGTAGTTCACCTACTCTTCTCCATTTTCATTTTTCTTTTCGTTTTCCATTCAGTTTCTCTTCAACTTTTATCTGTCATTGTTATGCTTAAAATGCAGATATCCGTTAATTACTTTTCTCTAATTTTGATCGTAGTTTTGATCATTCATTTCGGAGCTAGTGAATTAAGCACATCCAAACTGGTCACAAAAAACAATATTCACTCTCATCTCGGTCTGAAAAAGACTGGAAATAACGAGTTGTACCCTTTGGAGCCACACCCTTACGGATACGAAAGTGATTTTGACATTTCTGACATTGAACTCACGACCCCAAAAGAAGTCAAAGCTCGTTACGCATTCAACTTTATCAAAGACGCTGATAAAACCACCACGACACCAGCGCCATCTAGCGGAAATTCTACTGCAAATACCACTACAGCCGCAGCGTCAGTCCCTTCAGATCCAATGGCCACTGCGATTGCAGATGTAAGAAGCTTTTGCGGGAAAGTTTAAAACTGTTGTTACATAATGTTTGTTGTTTATAGTTTTTGTCGCATATTCGGGATCCTTTTAAACATGGGGTTAGTGCAGCCCTTTTGGCAGGTCTCTACATTTTGGCGCTGATAACTATGATAATCTTTGCTTCCACTGGAACTGTTGCATTCATCTGCAGTTTCTCGGATTGTCGGAACTTTTTCCTAGGAATGAAACCTGAGGGGATGCAACAAATGATGTCTAAAACTATTTATGACGCTCTCGAAAAATTCGAGAAACGAAAATAAATGTTTGGAATGCATTTTTTAAATAAAATAAAATAAAAATAATTTATTCCAATTCGAACAAAATCTTTAGCATTTTTGTTTACAAAATTACCATAATATTAACACAGGATACAACAACATATATAATAAAATTATTATTTACTTAATCCAAATAGTTTAAATTAATCTCAAAACTTTAGGAACTTTTGAATTATTAGTTTTAGAGCCCAACTTAGCAAACTTTGAGAAAACTGAATTTCGAAATACAACCTTTTTGAGTAAACATTCAATTATTAACCTAAACGATACTATTGCTTAATTCTATCACAAAGTTTGTATAAATTGAAATTGCAACTTGAGCAATTTCAGCTTATCGCAAACTGAAGCCTTAAAATTAATGATTGTTGTATTATCAATCACCTTAACCTATTGATGAATTTTCAGTCAAAACATATAATTATTGGCCTGAGTTGCTAACACTTATAATTAATGGAATGTCAAAGTTTTGTATACTAAGTTTAAATCCCACACGCTTACGCTATAAAGGCCGCGAATTTTTAAAATTAAAGGTGTGCAGAATTTTAAACCCTAACTTAAAAGTGCATTTATAAGTAGTGCATCTACTTTAATTACCTTAGACTTAACTAGTTATTGATTCTTAACTAATTATTGAAATGGAATTTAATGGATTCGGATTTTCTGTCTGTCTCTTTCTAAATTTCCAAAAAAGAAAATGAATTCCTTCTATCTGCTCCAATTACTTTCCTAACTTAAATTAATTTAATTAGTCAAATAATTAGATTTAAAAATTTGTACTCGCTCCCAGGAAAATTTTCAACTAATACCCGCATTATTTTGAGGAAACTTAAACTTTTTTTTAAATTTGGAAGATATGTTGAATTGCTTATCCTATTGTCAATGTCATCAATAAAACCGACTTTCCTGCATCAATAACCTCGGATGTTCGGGTTTATTATGGGCTTCGAACCTTTCTTCAACTCAATCCTCTAATTTTAATTAATTGCATATGATTGCATAAAATCCAAAACGGATCAACTTAATTTACAAGAAATGTTAGTAATATTTTAAAGAAAATTTGATTCTAACTAAAAAACTTGCTAATAATTGTTAGTTTTTTTTATCTACAAATTAAAAGACTTGATTGTGCGCGGATGATGTGCGCTTTTCTTTTTAAACTAAAGACGACTTATAATTGTACTTGTGCGCCAAGGATGTGCGCTTTAAAGATACAAACTAGATAACTTTTAATTATAGTAATCCATAACTTAATTAATACCTGAGTGTTTGATTAATTATTATTAATTGTCGCGTTTAAATCTGTTGGAAATTAACAAAATTGATAAAACAATGGTCAAAAGCCGATTTTGTAAATATTTTAAACTAAATCTGAATAGACAAAAGACGTCGAATTTTGAAAACGATTTGAAAAATGAATTTCACTGGCTGCTTAAATGTCTCGATTTTTGTGACGATGATTATGTGCGTATAAATTAGTAGGAATCGTCAGCTATTAACTAGTAATGATCATTTTTCCTTATTATTAGTAGTGTAAATGATGGATGAGGTAGAATGAGATTTGTGATTTAAAAGATTTTGGTTTCGTTGTTGATTTTGTGTGAAAGGAAATTGAAGATAAGGCGCTGTGCTGCTACATTAATTTGCAATTGTAATTTAAGAGTTGATCCAATGGGCGGAAGAAAGAAGAGGAAAATTGAAAAGTGATTGTTGACAACAGTCTTCAAACATCAGGAAGAAATAGGAAGAATAAGATGAAAGGATAAGCTGTCAATTGTCTGAAAATGTGATAAAAATTACAAATTTGTTAAATGAGGCAAGATGAGACATAATTTTATGCAAAAGCCCCAGTTCAACTGGGCCACTTGAGGCAAATTGAGACGAAATTCTTACCATTTCTAAAGGAAAGTTGTAGAGGTTGTAAATGTTTGTGCTGCTTTGCTTGTGCTTATAGATAAATGGAAGATCTTAATTTTGGAAGCAACAAATGTTTTATTCCAATCCCAGTCCAAGTTAACCAAAGATTCAAATTCCGTAACGAAATCCATTCAACTCAATCAGTTAATTATTAAGGACACGCGTTCACTGCACTATTTTAAATAGTTTTAGTTAGTGAGGTAAGTTTACGTCAACGGTGAAAGATTAATTTACAGTTTGAGATCATTTTTGAATGAGCTGTAGCTGTAATTGGATAGAATTTTGACATTCCACGTCGACTATATACTTAACCAATTAAGTAACTTATTTATGGCACTTATTACTTATAGATTAACTTTAATTAGTACGAGGAAGATGATGGATAAGGCAAGAAATATAGTTGCTATTAATGGACCCCCAGCATTGGGATTTGATAACTGTCAAATAAAATAGATGCATGAGGATATTGCAAAATAAATATTTATATTAGATAATATATATTTATTATTAAAACTGACCTCAAATCGCCAACCCAGCAGCAGTCCTTAATGTCTATATTTATTATAGAAAATGAGCAGTTGATTATAATTAACTAAATAACCAAATGATTAAAAAGGATGTATTGGATGGACTATAACTAATTCGTTGTAAGGTGAAAATCTAGGGGGAAATTGCCAATTATTGTAAGGGGTGAGTTTGAGCAAGAATTTAGAGACGGGGCAAATAAAAAACTAAGTGGTTACTTAATTTACATAATAGTAATAATTAAAGGAGAGAGAGA
>JAQIXN010000164.1:0-59144 GCA_034698145.1 Proisotoma minuta
GTTTTCATATATAAATCTTATTTTAAACTTTTAATTGCACCTCACCTAAGTCCTACCGTTTTTCGGGATTTATATTTCTTACATGAGTTACGTCTCTATATCTTTAATCTATCTTTCAATAGTCTCTGATTAAGAGACACTGATTGACTACTTCAATCAAATGGCTATTTTCCAATGCTGCTGCGACCCTCTCTTTGTCCGCGAGCTGTTTGTTGATGGCCACTTCCGAGGCGTGTGTCCCTGTCCTTATGGCCACGTCTATTTTAAATCTGGAAGGGAGAGAACGGAGCAGTTGGACCCTGATGCAAAGTCCGATGAGTGTGGCCATGCTGCAGTGAGGAATTGTGGGCGTAAACTCCACCGACACCCTGTTTTTTAGATTGTCCACAAAACAATGTTCTTGCTCCACAACATTCAACTCCTCCAAGGTCAGGGGATGCTCAGGGTCATTTATGTCCCGAATCATATCTAAAGAATAAAGAAATGTATACCTTTATAAAAAGTGTAAGAACACCCGAAAACATTTTCTCTGTATGTATCCTTACCAAAGATTTCTCTAGCGTCAATCTCGTCCCTTACGGTATCGTCCGTGTCTTTGATCGTCACGATCCTCGTAGTACACTTTGCCCTAATTTTCGGGTTGGCGTTGTCCATTTTAGTGGTTAAAATTTCCAGTTGTACTTTGTTGCGTAATTATTATGGGATTTATGGGAGGAAAGGGTTCAACTAGCCCACAACTATTGACGATATGGGCAATGCGAAACGATCCATACGTTTCTCACACAAATCAAAATCATGCGTCTCCGTTTGTCTCAAAATGTTGAGACTCACAAATTGAGACTCCCCGAAATTAAAATTTTCATAGTTCTATATAATTATTGTATTTTTCTTAGTGAGGCAAAAACGTTTTAACAAAAACTTACTAACAGTCAATAAGTATGCATTTCGTACCGTTAAAAAAGTGACATTTTACGATTTTGAGCTCATTTCTGAACAGAATTTGATGAAACTTGGCACAGATTGAGGGGACCCTATTAAAAGACGAGTCAATATTTTGTAGAGTTATAAGCATAAAAGCGCACCCAAAAACACATTTTGATTTTTTGTAAATTCTGCAATCACTCAAATACTCGAAACATTTTGCAGTATTTTATTCTGCAAATTTTAAGACTATAATCGGCATAATCTTCAAACTTGGTTAAGAATTTGCGAAGGTATTGTCCGTTACCCGTATACGCAATTTCCAAACACTCACTAAAGATAAGTTTCCATTTGTTTCTGATTTTTATTTGTATATACATCTGTCTCATTTTTCCAATCCTTCAAAAGAACTTACCTTATATTGCTTATATATACTGGAATCTAAAAAATCTCGAAAAATGAAAATGATCAAGTCTCATTTTGTTGATGACTTGGTTAAAGTTTAATTATCGAGTTTTACTAGTTGCTAGTTTTACAGAAGCATTGATTAAATTTTTATAGTTTTTCTAGAAATAATTGAGATCAAAGTTGATAGCCTTGTCCTTTTACTTGTTGGAACAAGAAAAAAAACCTGAGATTCGTTTCTTGATTGAACAATGGGGATGATGCATTGCATTGTTTGAGATGTTGGTGAATGTAATGTGCAGTGGCTTGAGCTTGAGGCCATCAATTAACATGTTATACAAGAATTGACGAGGATGCAAATTGTTCCCACGAGTTGCACGAGGCATTTAATATTTTTTAATAAAGCTATCCTTGTCCACAAAACTGTTCTCAGCTTTAATTTTTATCACTTCCCACTTAATCCCTGCTAATGGCCGGAGAATGAGTTTGGAATGCTGTTACTTAACTTCCCGTCCCTTTTGCGTCCGCCCCACAGAAATTGGACGCGACTGTTGCAAATCTTGAGTCTCTTTCAAAGCCTCGTGCTCAGTCCTGAGAGGGGACAGAAGGAAGTGGA
Organism: Proisotoma minuta; assembly: GCA_034698145.1. Classification (NCBI taxonomy): domain Eukaryota; kingdom Metazoa; phylum Arthropoda; class Collembola; order Entomobryomorpha; family Isotomidae; genus Proisotoma; species Proisotoma minuta. The sequence continues at coordinate 1,943 of JAQIXN010000164.1, forward strand.
CCCCACAAAAAGCCTTCCCCGCTACTTCTTACCCCCACCCAACATAAGACAGGGCAAGGAAGCTCTGGAAGTGGAGACAAAACCAACTCAGTTCCCTAGAGTCAGTTTGGATGGTTTGGGAGACGTAGAAGGATACTTTCTAAAGGTTATTAGTGGTCGATATGTATATGCCTTTGAGGGCATTGGTTACGCCCAGCCCCCCGTAGGAAACTTAAGATTTCGGGTAATTATATAATAATTACATATAAAAGTTTGATCAGAGATGTGAAAAGAATAATTGTTAAATTAGGCTCCAGTGCCAAAAGAACCATGGATTAGTCGCGGAGTCCTTCATGCAAAAAAATGGCCCCCAATTTGCACACAAACAAGAGCGACACGTCCACCCGGGCTACACGGCCAGGAAGACTGTCTTTATATCAACGGTTGGGATTTCTTTGATTTTATTTTTTTTTCATTCGTTTTATCGTAAGTTTACAGTTTACAGTCCTAAATTACCTTCTGGGAAGAATAATACTTCTACTCTACTTCCTGTGATAATATTTTTGCATGGGGGTGCCTATGCCGTGGGCAGTTCCAATGAGTATGGTCCTTCGTATTTAATGGTCCAAGACATATGCCTGGTTAGCAGTTATAATATGCAGTAATAATAATAATAATAATAATGTAACTATTCAATTTGACCGTATAGGTTACTTTGAATTATCGTCTCGGGGTCTTCGGTTTTCTTTCAATGGGCAATTCTGCAGTTTCGGGTAACTGGGGATTGAAAGACCAGTCACTAGCGATTTCTTGGGTCAAAGATCATATTTCAAAATTTGGTTGTGACCCTACGAAAATTACCTTGATGGGACAAAGCGCAGGAGCTGTGGCCAGGTTATTTTCCATTAAAAATGTATATGATAACTTTATTAAATTTAACTTTGCTTTCAGCCATTTTCATTTAATGTCTCCAATGTCCAAAGACAAGATCTCTGCTGTAATAGCTCTTTCAGGAAATGGCTTCATGACTTGGGCGTTGCGGAGACCGACTGAAGAACGGAAATTGGCTCGACGTCTTGCGGCTCTAAATCTTTGCCCTTCTCATCCTGGGATTTCTGACGCTTTTGTTATGGAATGTCTTCGATCTCGTTCCACAACCAATATCACACTAGCTGCCACCGTCCTTCAGGTCGGGGAACGAAAAGTTTTCATGCCGGTCATTGAGCCGGAAGGGGCGGAGGGAGGAGCCTTCATCACAAAGTCTACTTCTCAATATTATGCAGAAGGGGCTGTGGCCCCAGTTCCTTTCATCACTACGATGACTTCAAGGGAGTTGGAATTCACCCTTGCCGTCAAAGCTGCCAGTTTCGATACAGTTCCGGAATTCCGTTTCCTGGCTCCACCAATCGCCGTCGCCTTTTCTCCTGCCTTATTGGACTATCATAATAAGGTTCATAACGAAGCTGCGACAACCAAAGCCATATTCAAGTTTTATGGAGGAGAACGAAAAATTAGGACAGATTCAACCGTCATTGCTCAAGTAAATTCTATTTTGAATAGCGTTATTTTTCCAACTCATCCTACTATAAATAATATTTTGTAGATTGCATCCGATCGTCATTTTGCAATGGGACTGAGATCTTCAATCCGGCATCACATGAAAATCGCTCCAACATACACCTACTTTTTTAATTACACTAACAATTTGGGCTTTGCGAATGACTTGAGACTGAATCCCGACGAGTTTGGGGTCCCTCATGGAGAGGACATTTTATTTCTGTTTAATCGCACACAGCGAAAAGCAATTGAGAGGACGCAGGGCCATTTCGCAGTTGTCAAATTGTTGCAGAATCTTTTCACAAATTTTGCTACAACAGGGTCAGTTACATAAATCAATCAAAAAATATTTATGACACGAATCATTATTATTTATAGGGAGCCGTTGTACACAGACGAGAATTTTAATGATGTAATTATTTGGGAACGGGTGAAATCGGAGCACCCCGTACGTTTCCTCTTAATTGATAAAGAGGTTAAAATGACTTCAATCCCCAAATTCCAAGCAGCCTCCGATTTTTGGGATTCTTTAGGCATCCGAGATCTGTAGGAACTCGCAAGTCGTTAAAGTGCAATAAATCCTAGACTCAGACAACGACAACAGACTTTTAACTTTACAAAGAGAAGTTGGCTCAGCCATCAAAATCTACATGATATCATCAAAACAAGAACAAAAAATCCCATGCATCACTCTTTCACTCCAATCATCTTTGTGATTTCGTTTGTCTGTCTGTCCCCTCTTAAAAGTATGACACAAATTTTGAGACAAGCTACTATAATTATGTACAATACTTGCTAACATCCGTTTTGTAGTGTGACATTGAATTAGTTTGGCTTACGAATTACAAAACATTTGATTCAGTTTATGCAATGCAAAAAGTGGTGAAAATGAACAGATTAAACTTGCATTAGTGTGGGTCTAGTTTTGCGACCTTTAAGGAAAAAAACGTATCAAATTAATCAGAGTCTCCTCAATTTCAACGTGTCGGTGGGTGTCAGTTGTTTTCTCGCTGAAAGAAATGCAGAGTGGACGAAAATAAACGCCTCCGGATAATCTACATACATAGTTAGTCACAGTTTATTGCATTGATTTGGGAGATTTTATGAGAGTGAGAAGAAGACGCTTACATAATGATTAAAGTTTTTTTCTCGACTCGTGGAGTTGTTAGTCATTTTGAGAGATCTCGAACAAAGCTTCTTCGTTTTTTGGGGTATAAATAAAATGTTGTTGGCACTCTCAGCAACCATTGTCACTTGAGACAGAGTCGGACAAAGATTCATCCGCATTCTCTATTTCTGTTCTTTCTTCGCATTCTTCTTTCAAGAGCCGATAGAGACAGACTCAAAATGTCGGAAATTTCCTCCTCCGTCTCCCGAAAGGAAAGTAGCTCTGTATCCTCTTCCTCTAAAAAAGTGTCCTCCTCAGTGTCCTCCTCTTCTAAAATATCTTCCTCTTCAAGCTTAACGCAAGGGCTTGGCTCAAAGCTTGGGATTGGCTCAGAGTTGGCGGAGATTGATGCTTTACTTGGATCCACCTCAATTGGAGGAACCTCTTCATCTACTTCTTCCTCCACGTCTTCAAGCAACAAGAAGCAATCCTCCTCAGCCCTCTCCTCCATAAATCAGTCCTCTTTTGAAGGTACCGGTGATCACGTGAAGGCATCTGTGAAGAGTCACTCCACGTCCTCTTCAACGTCCGCGTCCCTCTCTCAAAAATCAATGTCCATTGATGGGGAACTAGTAAGTGCGGAAACAGTGGCAGACCGTTCTGCGCGCAAGGCAGAAAGTGGCAAAGAAAAGGTTGGTATTTTATCCAATTTAATTCATTTTATCTTGTGAAAAAATACTGATATGAATGGTGTCACTCTTCTGCAGACGATAGAGGATGGCGTGGTCACGACTGACAGCGGTTTCAAAGTTGAGGCCACGAGTGATGCCAAGTTGAGGGCGACAAAGGAGATGAGCGGAGCAGAATTAGACAACTTTTTTCGCCAGCCTGCAATAACGGCCAAGGCTCCAGAAGCCTTGGATTTTGACAAAGGCTCAAACAGCTTCCAGGTAAAGGACAAGTAGAGGAGTCAACGTCTTTATCTTATCTAACTCTTCATCTCTTATGCTTTTTTTGAACTGGTAGAAAACAAAATCTAGATGTTTGTACGCCTCTAAATAATAATAATTAAACCTTTAAATAAAATGTAGAAATAGAAATGTTGTTATAATAAAACTGTTTGAAAGCTCTTAAATGAAATAATTTGGCCTCTTGAGTTGATTGTTTGATTGGGTGATAGATGAAATTGGGAGATCTGCCAGAATTCAGTCCCCAAGAGCTGGTGGTCAAGGTCGTGGACGGCGTCATCTCTGTCGTCGGCTCTCACACAGAGACCTCAGAGGACGGAACAACCAAAAGTCACAGTTACGTCCGACGCTTCACGGGTACATTTCATTTCTCAAGCATTCATTGCAACATGGCATAAATTGACGTTTGTTTCTATAAAGTTCCCAAGGGACTGAAGCCTGAGAATGTTGGATGGGAGTTGGATCGTTCGGGAGTCCTTCAAATTGCTGCGGGGTCCACAGAATATGTGAAAAGCCTGACGTCCCAAGTTCATTTGGACTGCACAATCTTCAAACCACGCTCATTCTTCAAAAAGGGACTTTCTTCAGCATCGTAAACTATTTGATATCCTCAAGTGTAATCATTTAAATTAAATAAATAAACTACGGTTTTGTTAAAAGTTGAAATTCGCATATTTATTGGTCACGAATAAATTGGCACAAAATAATCTCAATAAAATACAAGTACTCAAATAAAATCACAATAATTCAACAATAAATAATTCAGTCTGATGGATTCGTCAAATGGTTAAATCTCTTTCAGGATAAAAACAATGATTGCATTGCATATTGCATAAAAATTAAAACAAAATAATAAATAAATATATACTTAAAAAAAGAAGCGTAGATTATTTTGAGAACAAATTTAGACCGTGGTAATTTTTGTGGTGTTTCTGGCTTCGTTATTTTGAGAAGGGACCTTTTGTCCTTTGTTCCCTTCTTGTTCTTGTTGTGGGGGTTGTGTTTGCGGGAGCGGGGGCGTGTAGTTGAATGGGGACACGAGAACTTTGTTATTTTCCCCGTTCCTTCTCACGATCTGGATTGTTGGCCCCGTGGAACAAGTGCCAGAAGTGCTAAGCAAATTATTATCGGAAGCAGCAGGGCCACAATCCTCATGGATGGGACGGGGGACACGAAAGGGCGGCGGCTGGTGTTCAGTCGAAATCACCTTCTGCTCTTGTTTCTTACCCCTTCCAAAAAAATTGGAGAGTTTGGATGACTTTTTCCCCTTTTCTGGCTTCTCTCCTTCAACGACTACGACGCCGCCGTTTCCTTTATGATTCCGGAAATCCATTTTCTTCCATAGATTTGATATTTTCCCCATCCCTCCTTTACCAGACCTCTCACTTTCGGGAATGCTTTCTCTACTGGAAGCAGAATAGCGTTCAAGGGAAAATGGACTGCTCCCTGATAATTTACTGGATTTTGGAAGTGTGCTATATCCCTTGGTTGCCCCATTGTCCATTTCTGTCTCTGCCATGGTGTTTGTATTCATGCCAAAAGTAGAGTTGCTCCCTTTAATTTGGGGAGTTGTTCTTATTGGGGGTCGAGGGGCTACTTTGGGTCTTGAGGGCAACTGAGGAACTGAAACTGTTGAGCCATTATTGAGGCTGGAATTTGAGCTCGTTTTGCTTGTATTGTCCCCTTGTACACGTCTTGGAGAGGTTTCTCTCGAGTTGTTTGCAGCAATTCTTAGTTCCGTAGTTCTTGTTGGTCGGACATAAACTCCACCAATACTTCCTGTACTTCTAGCAGGAGAAACAGTTCTACTTGGTTTGGGCTTTGGTGGCACTGGTGGAGGAGGATTGACACCGCTCTTTTGTTGCTGCTGTTTGTTTCTTATGATTGCTGATGGAGGAAGGGAACTGTATAAAGGCTTCCTTCTCCCTCTAATCCCCTTTGGACTTCCCCCTGGACTGGAAGAAGGGGATGCGGCAGACGCCTCAGTCTCATTGTTCATATTATTAATTTTGGGGCCGGCAGCGACTCGAAACGTTGCAAATCTCAGTTCTGTCGGATTTCCATTTGCATCTGAAGGGGAAGAAAACTTTATGGGATTTATTGTGTGAGTCTTGTATCTATCGGGATCATCTTTTCGTTTTTGTTTAGGGCTGCATTTTGGAGAAACGGGTTTCTTGTTCACGACAAATGTATTGTATTTTAATGGATGGACTTGCATCAGGGGCTTTTTCCCACCAATAGCTTTCTCGCTGTCAGATTTTTCTAGGTCTGCCAGTGGGGCCGTTTCGTATTCCTCAATATCTTCAGCATCTGTAAAGTCCTCACTAATCACCGTGTTTCCCCCGTCACTCAAATCTCCGGATATTTTAACTCCAGATAGACGATTTGCATTCTCTGGGGGGAATATTGTATAAGTATTACCCCCAATACTATTATCCCTCTCCTTTGTTTCTGTATTTTCAACTTCTTCCAAAGCGGATTGAAATAATTCTGCCTCATGTTCGGAAGCAGACAGCTCATAAATTTCTGACTTTATGCTAGCCACTGAAATCATGGAATTTTCCATGTCAAAGTCCAATGGAGGCTTTTGCTGTAGAAGATTTGAGACGGAGCAATTGCTATTGGCTTCTTGTTGTAGGGCCTTCCATTTTCTGCTCAACTTGTCCGAGTTTGGGTGAGGCCCTTGGGCTTGGACAACACAGTCACTGGACGAGACCAAATTGGAGAAGGTTGAAGGGGGTTCAATATTTTCCAAAAGGACTGCACTCATTGCACTCATTGCCATTGGATCTGCGGTTTGATTTGGACCTTTATTGCTTGCCGCAGACATAGAAACCTCATCTCCAACTAAGCGCATCGCTGTTGAAATGGACATTGAGGGAATAGGGGAAGAAAATGTGGGTGTCTCATCATTCCATTCTGACCCCAAGCTCATTGTTGATATCTGATTGAGCTCTATTTTTGACGATTCTTCTTCCAAACTCCCAGATTTTTCTAACGTTTTCTCTTCGACAACAACAACTGATGCCACTAAAACTGGCTTAGTTTCGATTATTGATGTCGTTGTTGGTTTACTAGCTGTTGTTGAGATATGTTTGCTTTTGTCTTTGTCACTTTTACGGCTGCTGCTGCTGCCCTTCTTTTTTTCCTTGTCTTTTGTCCGATTTCTTCCAATTTGAATGAGTGCTGCAAGGTCAGGATCATCAAACTCAAAATCTTGGGATTTGCTGGTTCCCATTAATTTCTTTTTCTCTCCCTCTGTTCCTACATTTGTTGGCTGCTTTTCAATTATTTTGAACTCTGACTGACTTTTAGGTAACCCCATTGCCTTCCCCACACTGATGCATTTCTCAAGAAGTTGGCTGTCACTATAAATCGGTTCTTTTTGTTGATCTTCTTCTTCTTTCTCCTTTGGGGGCTGAGGTTGAGGTGCTGACGAAGATGAAGAAGAAGCATGTACAGTAGTTTTTTTTGTTGTCGTCGTCGTTGTTGTTTCTTCTTCTAGCTCACCGATCAAGTCACTGAGAGAAGTTGCAGTTGAAACGCCGTAAAAAGGAGTTCCCTCCATGGCAAAAACTTTAAGCTCATCAGCCTCTGATTTCTTGGCAATAATTCCATCGGTTGTTAAAGCTGGGGTAACGGAATTTGGCTGTTCAATTGTGGCTAATTTTCCCTTGCCAAGCACAGCAAGTTCTTCTCCATCAACTGTTAGGGGACTCAAACTTCGACAACTGTTAAATCCACTCTTCTCCTCCATAGTTGCAGAGTAAACTTGGACCGCATCTTCTTCCATCGGTTTCTTTATGCTCCTTGGACGTTTTGTTGGCAGCTCTTGTTGTTGTTGGAACAATTGAATGGGTGGAACTAATGCTCTGGGAGAATCTGGCAAATCTGAAGGACTCACGACCTCACTCTCCCTTCGAGAATAGTCACTTAAATCGTCTTCATTATTCCTTCCATCTTTTCCGCCAACCAAACTGTCCAAAGAGGCCACCGAACTGCATCTTGAAAACATCAACGGAGTCTCGTCTGCAGAGAATGTGACACGGGAAGCTGGAAGACTTGTTCGCTTCCTGGGAATTGGTTGTGGAGGAATTAACTCAGTTTTCCCTGAAGCATTATTATCTTGTTGATCTTCTCCCTCGGGTAAATTTCCTTGTTGTTGTTGTTGTTGTTGCATATGTTCTGGGGCTTTTTCTAGACTTTCTTCTTCGACAGAATGAATAGAGCTTAGTGAACTTGCCCGAGAAAATGCTGCAGGAGTATTTTCCACATAGTAAGGTTTAACTTCGTCAATTGAATGGAGTTTACTTGATTTCTCTTCATATTCCAACTCTTGGACGAGATCGTTGCAAGAGTTGGAAATGGAAAAGTTTTGAGGAGTCCCTTCATAACAATAAGTTTTCACAGTGTCATCAGATTTTGCAGCAGGTGTTATTTCCGTCTCTGCCTCCTCTTCCCCAAATCTGAGAGAATAATTGAATGGCGTGTCTCCAGTGCTTGTACCAACAGCTACAAGATAATTCTCATTTGCAGACATTTCTCCACCTCGAAGGGACGAGTTGTTGGAAGTTGGATTGGAAGAGTAGTCCAAAGGCTTGTTAGAATCTTGCAAATATTGTTGTGTTTGATGTTGTTGGAAGCGTGAGAGTATTTCAGGACAGCTTTGATTAAATTTGTGATGTTGCTGAGTATTATGATGTTGTTGGATTGAATTTGGAGCATTGTTGTAGTAATGTTTGTAATGTTGCGTCGTAGATTGGGGGTAAATTACCCCTGAAGCAGAACTAGCTGGTCGTGGACGAGAGGAAAACTCGGCAGCAGAAACGACATGAATAGGGGATGATTTTGCAGAGCTACTGACAGTTAAATCCAATGGCTCTTCCCCCAGATATCCAATATTGGATGGACGTGATCCAGGATAATTGAAGAGGGACATTGGAGGCTTATGAGTGTAGCATTCTCTCACTTGCTGATGAGCTGCGGGGGGCTGAGGTTGTTGCATAAATTCTTGCTGCGAGTTTTGCGACTTTTCTCCACCGTTTGTGTTATTACTAGGCGTGTAAATGTATGCACTCAGTCTTGAATCTAGTTGGAGACTTTTTTCCTTTGCGAATTTTGACGAGAGAAGATTTCTGAGGGCTGTGCTCGAACCTTGAGAAATTCTCTCATCTTTAGAATAAACTAAACTTTTAAGCATTGGGATTGCATTGAGGTCTAATAATTTTCGCTGATCTTCTTCACTCTCTGGCCCTCCTGATAAACTGCAGAGACTTCCACAAGCATTGCCAACAACCAGCATACTGCTTGATTTTAAATGTTCCAAAAGGATTCGGTACCCGTCATTTTCTCTCAGAATTCTCCTTAATTCAGGCGACGTGTGGAGATGAGGTGAAATGTTGCGAAGGATGCTACTCGCGTGTTCAATAATTGTGAGAGGAGTCTTCATCTGGTTCAATATGGGGTTGTCTGGGCGCATTAAAGAAATTAGGAATTTGAGGGACTCGTCTGAGGCGTTGCAAATATCTGACATATTTTTGCGACACTGTGCAGACAAGTTCCAAAGGGCTCCGAGAGCTGCTTTGAGTGTGCTTTCTTTATGGGCCTTCATGGCAGCCAGCATCAATTTGGAACAGACGGAAACTTCGCTTAAGCTCGTTTTTGATGCACTATCCGCCTTGAAGGAAATGTTGCGCAGCACACTGGCACTTATTTGGCAAATTTCTTCATTTTCACAATTCAATTGGGCGACGAGACAAAGGAGAAATTCTTTCATTCCACAAAGCAAGGCTTTATTTGTCTTGTCATTTATTGTCAAGTTGGTCAGTGCAACGCCAGAAAGGCGACGGATGACCAAACAGTCCTCTTTCAAGTTCGGGGGATCATTTCCGTGAATTGCGTGATCAGACTGCAAATTAAAAATTATTACCTTAATGAACTTTAATACCCAACTATAAATTACTTACAACAATGAGATCAGCCAATGCGTGAATTGCGCCCAACAGACACATTGTCCGTTTGTGTTGCTCGTCAAAACTTAGTTTTGTTAGAGATCCGACACTTGGCGTTGGATGACTGTTGACCTCTTGCTTGTTCTCTTTAACGGCCTCGCTAAATAGTCGAATCCCCTCCAACAATCGCAACACTCTGAGTTCCTTCTTTTTCTCCCCTTCGTCTGGATTGAACTGGACAATATTTTTAAGGGCCTTGGCAGCTCTAATTTGAATTACTTCTGGGGACGCCACACCCTCCACTCGCTGTGGGGGATAAATTAGTTCCACCAAAAGAGGGATACAGCCAGCTCTTCTAAGAGTGAGACAGCTTTCAGGTGTATTCGCCAAATTTAGAAGGACCATTCTCTCTTTTTCGGAAGAGCTCCCTTGCTGATGGCGTCGGCTTGATGACGAAGGTCGTTCCGAACCAAAAGAAGAAGGCGGCGGCGGCGGGGATGGGGACGGTTTGTCGTCAACCCCTAACGTCAGCATGGATAACATATTGCAAACTGTTTCGTGGTTTCGTTTGCCCCCTTCAACATCTAAAACAATAAAGAAATTATTAATTTGTCACCGGAAAAAAACATTGCAGATTTATTACCTCGGCCGCCCCCATTTTGCCAATTTCCTTCCGCCATTTCACTCCTCCCTTATCCCCCCTCCCACCCACTAATCTCCATCTGATTATTTAAAATATTAACTTGACAAAAATAATATTCCCGATTTGTTGTTTGTTGAAGAAGAGTTGATTTGGGGAATGGAGAGATCAATCAATTTGTGCATTCCCCTCTCGCATGCGTAAAAATGAAATGCTCAAAAACGGTCACAAAAATTCATTTTCAAGGTCACGAGCACTAGGGACTTTCCCCCTTTTTTTATTTTTTACGACCAGTCGTATAAAAACTATTATCGCATAATGTCATTTTCAAAAGGAGACGTTATAATATTATAAACGAGCTCATGTTATAAATTGACTATAAAGAAGGTCCCTGACGACCCTCATCGACCTCTCTACATTTGGATGAGACTAGAATTTGTTTTTGATAAGGATCATTATTATTAATTAATCGAGTTTAATTGTGAAGCTGGCTCCACAAGAGCAGCCATGATCGGCGTTTGGGTTTTTGAGGACGCGGAAGGCACTTCGGATGAGTTCTGTTTGATAGTCAACGGTTGAGCCCTGAAGGTACTCCAAACTGCTGGGGTCAACTACCACCGAGGCACTCGAGTACTTTGGGTGCTGAAAACGTCTGTAATTATTGCACAAGTTTATAATTTGAAGCTTTAGATTGAATATTTTTGATAAAAATGTCATACTTATCATCTGGCTGGATATTTGTGTCAACTTCAAACTTGTACTGGAAACCAGAGCAGCCGCCCCCTTCCACAGATAACCGAAGAAACTGATGGCTTGAGGCCAAAATTTCGCTTAATTTCTTCCCACAATTCTCCGTGACGGCCAACTCGGCGTCGGTTTTTGTTCCAACGCTAGGAGTGGCGTTAGGATTGCTGACTGTCGACTCCCAACGTCTAGCCGTACCCTGAATGCCCTGAAACAATCTACAGAGGACAACATTTTGTTAAGATTTCAAATTTAATAATCAGAGCAAAAAGTCAACTTACGCTACTGGTGACCTTGCGCTTATCAATCTGCGGAATAGTTCCATATCCACATTTTTATCCTTGGTTTATCATGATTTTCTTATTTATTTCAACGAAATGTTTTCTTGTGTGAGCTGAGAGCTGACATGTGATCAATGCAATGGTCATGTTTTTTTTGTGATGAGAAAAATGAGACTGACGCTTCTAAATACGTTTTTGCACAAAGAAATTAGACAAAATTTATTCGTTAACTTTTTCGACAATTGCGTCGGTGGTAATAAAGCATAACCTATAAAATAACTTATGGATAAGACTAGTACTCTATATACATTGAGAATAATTAATTAATCTGAGCGCATTTTATTGCACCTTTGGCTTGTCCGACTTTTTGACGCTATAACTTTGGGCAAAAAAGTGGAGGAACAATATGACATAACTAGAGTACATGGCCAACGCCCACAAGATGTTGTCCCATGGACGAGCGTCACAGTCATCCCATAGACCCTTCCCCACTAACGAAATCAAACCCAGACACAGACCCACAAACATCTGGAGAATTTGAAGGGACGTGATGCCCATGGCCAGACGACGAGGAAGCTTAAGACCCATCGCTCTTGCAGCGTAATAGCCATACATTAGAGTATGTATAAAACTATTCATGGATCCAAAATAGCGTCCTGCAGGGTCAAAGTCCCTGAATGTGTAGAAAGTGTACATGGCGACGGTTAGGTGATGGTAATAATGGAGGAAGATGAGTTTCTGCTTCCTAAAAATAAAAACCCATGTCATAAAACATTGTTCTATAACTGCAAAACGAGTCCCCCCCTTCTTTGGAGGTTGTCTCACTGACCTTAGAATGATGAAGCCCGTGTCCCCAAACTCCAAGATCTTGCTGAATGTGAACACGAGACACCAGAAGGAAGAAATCACTGTGTGGTTATCTCTGAAAAAAATGAAATAAAAACCTGTTAGCCAAACAAAAAACTTGTTGGGTGTAAGTACAGTGCAAAAGCAATACCATGCAATTTATTAATCAATTTCATTTTCCAAGAAATCTGCTTTTGTTATTGAGAGCAGTGTCAATGTCACATTAAATACTCTCAACTTGAGAGTCTCAAGCCAAATTCTTGGAAGATCAAGGAAGCGGAACTTACTTGTTGCAAATTGAGTGATAAATTCCGTGATGACTGATTTCTTGAAGGGGCTCAGGATACATTCTTAAAAACATGAACCAAGAGCCCAGACAAAGAAAGACATTCCAGAAGACGAGGGGGCCCTTAAGGGAAAATGCCTCCCTCTTCTCCATCCACTTTTGACCAAAGTACACCAAAGTCATGTAAACGACAGAGAGATAGACGCTGATCTATTATTGTAACATTAAATTATCACATTTAGAGAAACTTTAATTTTGGAAATTCAGATTTTTTAATTTTTTTTTTCTAACCTGCCAATTATTTTCCATCCAGACATACCAAGACAGGAAGTCATACTGTTCGAAAGCATAGGGTTCGAGATAAGTTGGACTCATGATAAGTGTTCGGGTCTCGTTAAAATGAATTGGGTCCTCCATCTTATTTTATTAATATTATTATATTTCAATTTGGGCAGCCAAATTTAGTTATTTTGCACTGCTGGCAAAAATTGTTGGTAAACTGCTGCGGAATGGTCAGCGTTTGGATTTTGGATGCCAAGTGAACAAAGATTCAACAAGTGCAAAGAAAGACGTAAAATATTCTCGACGGCTTTCCCAGAAAGTGGACGCCTTCTTCTAAAGAATACGATACGTAACGCGTAACAATTATTAGGAGTAACTTGTTGATCCTTCCACGAAAATTTATCAGGCTATCATAGATGTTTAGGCCAGTTTCTCTGATGCAGATTGCAGAGAAGTGGTTTGCCATCATTTCATCTCAAACTGGAAAACAACAAAGGTTGTACGCAATAATTCTTGTGATCCTCAAACTTCTTGGAGTTGTCTAGCCAAGCGTTGAACCTGTTTTTTGCCAAATTACTGACTAACTAACTAACCTAGTCCTACCAAATCTATTTTATAACTATTTTAAGCTAGTTGTAGAAGCACATTTAGGGATTTCCCAAACAAGATGACGACAAATTTAAATCTTCACTTTCCAGTATTCAAATTTCACTTGTCCTTCTTATGAGGCCACCAAAACTGGTCAATTATGTGATCCATAAATTCCAAAATGTCAACGTCAATGTACGGGTTTTTCATAAGAACACAACAACAATAATTTGTTTTCGCTATTTACCTCATTAATCTAACAATAATTAAAATTGCATGCATAAGAAAATGGGATTCATACGAATAAAATATTCAATTATTGTTGCCGACTCGAAAAACAATAACTCTTATGAAATTAAATGCTCAAATTATTTAAAAAGCAACATTATATTGAACATTGAAAATATTATTGCGGAACATGATTTTGTACAATCGACAAATGGATTTTGTGAGGATTTTTTTTCAATAGAGTTTGCAACCGTAGGCGTATGAACTTTTAATAATTAATTTTTTCCTGAGTTTATCAGTATAACAGCAATTTTATTTGTTATTTGCTTCATCAATTTGTAATAAATAACGTGAAATACAACTCATAATTAATACAAACAGCAAAAGCTATATTATATTTTGACTGGAATTTTGTTTGCGATAGTACATTCATTGCACGTTCATTGACTTGTTTCGGATTATATGTTATATGTATAATTTATACAATTAGCGGAATTTGCGATGAAAACATAAACGAGGAGTGAGAGGAGGACAATAAAATTATCGTTTTTTTTTGCGGAAAATGTACAATGTACATAAATTATACGTTATTGATTGTGATAGTTTTCAGGTATTAGAGAAGTAAAAAATGTAGTTAGAAATGTCCAGGCAATGTCGGAAATACTTCTCCGAGGCGGAGTTGGTGTGGGTGGAATCAAAGGCTGTGTTTGTTCCGAATTTGGTTCATTAGCTTCTGCATTTGCATTTTCACCTTCATTTTCTACATTTCCAGCCTGAGCTTGTGGCTGTTGAGGTGCAGGCTGATTTGCATTTTCTGCTTCTCCTGCATCTCCATTCTGACGACGCTGTAAAATCATGACTAGTCCAGTAAACATGACCACCAGGATAAATCTTGAGAAGCTAGAGTAAAAATAGACGACGCTAAAGATCAATATCACTCGGCTGAAGGTGTAAGCCCAATCCAAAAAGTCCCTATCGTCATCCTCAAGTCCTCGTGCCGGATTAGCAGCAGCTGGCTCTTCTTCGACATTTAGAGGTTGAAACATATCACCAGCGGGTTGAGGAGCAGGATTTCCTGGTGGGATTTGGTAAAGCATCCCGTGACCTCCCATCGCCACTCCTTGTTGAGCGTACCATTGATTCATGTACGCCGCCATCTGCTCAACGTAAGCTTGATGAAGAGACATGACATCCTGTGGAACATCCTGTTCTGGTACCCCCATGTTTTGTGGAATGGTAAAATTATGTGGTACAAATCCTTGAGGATTGTTAGTTTGAGGCGGAATTGTCCCTGGTTCTCCAGTTGGTTTATTCGCCGTTGTTTTCCTGTTTTTTTTTTGTTAAAAATAGTTAAAATAAAATAATCAATTGATAATCTTTTAATTAAACTATTAATTTTAATTTGACATACGAAGACAAGGAAGAGGGGTTGATGTACTTTGATGTACACGCCAAATGAACAGTGACGGGGAGCTCAGGATTAAATTGGGAGCCAGCTTTAGCACACAAAACATCCTTCAACACTTGATTATCGTCCAACAAGTGTCCTGCATAAATCAGCCGCTGTTCCTTGATTTCCTATTTTTAAAAATATAGAATTTTCTGTGATATGTTGGTCCATATTTATTGGAAATAAGATTACTTACAGGGTGTTGGGAGGAGAGGGTCCGAATAGTTTCCTTGATTTGGCCGACGGATGAATTTTCACTGACGTTAAATTCCAAGTCCTGTGTACTAGGATGGGACGCGGACTTGACGCGGAGGACAATTTCCCCAAAACCACTTCCCCCGTCCCCAAAAACAGCTCCACGATCATCTCCCTCCGTCAACATTCCACCTGAACAACAACCAATTAGTAATTAGCCTTCACTTTATTATAACTACAAATTAATAATTACCTTACCTGTTAGTTAATTAAAGCTCTAGTCGTGCTACAACAAACAAAATTGTTGTTTTTGGGAAAAGTGCTTAAAAACGAAAACCTTACGTCACTTTAGTTTTTTGAAGCTTCCCGGTGGAAACTCAATGTCTGTGGGAGGCTGGATGTTAAAGGATAGGGATTCTCATGTAGCCCAATAAAACAAAGCGCACGTCCCGCCAATTCATCACGAGCCCGCTTCCAGGGACAAAAACCTGCAATTTTTTTTGGAATTAATTAGTGCACGCGAAATAACGTGAATCTATCCACGTGAGTGAATTATTTGTTGTTTGAATTGTGTGATTTAACATTGTTTTGCTTTTAGGACAATGAACAGTCAGGGGAGCATTGTTGGGGAGGAATTTATGGAGGACGATTCCTTTGAGCGCTTCCAGGAGCTGTGCGCTGACCTTAATTTGGATTCTACGACTCGGGAAAACACATGGAAGACGTTTGACAGCGTTCGTCACAAGTACACGTTGGAGGTATGTACAAAATTAGTGGATTGTTGAACGTGTAGCAATGAAATTATTGATTTATAGGGGGACCCTGGACACTGGCTTTGTTGCGCCGTGTACGTCGCATGCAGACAAGCAAATATTCCTTCCATTGGAAACTCGCCAAATGTTCACGGCAGCTATGTAAATCTCACGCGACTTCTTCGCACGTCAAAACTTAGCCTTGTGGATTTTTTTGACAAGTCCCGAAAATGGGGAGACATGACCAACATGAGTGCGGATTTCCGGAGCAAGATTGAGCGATTGGAGAGAAACTTTGCAGTGACAACGGTCATTTACAAAAAGTTTGAGCCAATTTTTGCTGGACTTTTTAAAGAGTTCTCGCGATCGGAAATGGAAGAATTGAGAGCAAACAGGAAAAAGTAATCATTTTATAACCCTTTAAATTATGTAGAATTATTGGGTTGGACAATAATTATTATTGATTTAATTTTAGATTGTCTCCAAAATCTGCTGCTGACTTGTTTGAATTTTGCTGGACCCTGTTTTTGTGTGTCAAGAGTTCGTTGAGAATAAGTGATGATTTGGTCAATTCTTACCATTTGTTGCTCGCTTGTGTGGATCTCGTTTTCCATAATGTGGTCCAAGCGTGTAGGAACAATTTGCTTACAACTCATTTTGCTGGTAAGAAATTGTTATAGTCTATTGATTAAAGACATTTTGATAATTTTGAAACAAACAAAAAATAGAATTGGCTGAGAGTGGAGGAGATCCAAGAAGTGGTGATCCAACTTGTATCATTCATGCTCTTTGTGATTTGTACGACGGAGTGTCTGTGGAAGCAAAGACGATCAAAGAATATTGGCTCAAACCCAAAATTAGGACCATGATTGATGCAGGGGTAAGCTAATTTATTAACAATGACAACAATTAATAGGGGAGGCAATCAAAATAATATTGTATTTTTAAAATAGTTGATTCGCGGAGATCCCGATGTGCTCAGTGGTTTAATTGACGAGGAAGTGTTTGAACACAACTACCGAAAGCTTGAAAAGGAATATGAGGAATATGTGCTCACTGAAGGAGATTTTGATGAACGAATGTATTTGTCTCCAGAAAAGACTGCAGATTTTGGAATGGATGATCCAAACACGGATTATCTCAAGTCTCTCGAATGCCAGTCACCTTATCGCACTTATCCACCACTTCAAGAGCTTCGGCACCTGATGCCACAAACTCCTTTGACTGGGATGATGTCAGGGTCCAAAAAGTTTAATGAGAAAGAAGATTACTTGCAATCCCCAATCAGTCAAGCTACTCAAACAGTTAGCCGTCTTCAGGTATGGTCATATTTTTCCCCATTTTTTTTCTCAATTCAACAATAGAATTTTCAAAAATAATAGGCAATGTTGAGTGGACGGAAGGCAGAGCCTTCAGAGAGTTTAAAAACACAGTTCCAGAACATGAAAGTGGATCCGACAGCAGAAATCAAAGCAATTTTGCAAAAACTTTCCGACAAGTTCATCCATCACTATTTAGACAAGAGAGGGGAAAATGAACCTGGATTTCATCAAGAATTTGCACAGTATAGAAGCCAACTTGGACAAACATTGTTTTATCGATTGATTGAAACCATTATATCAAATGAGAGTAAACAAGAACAGAAAACAAACTGGGAGGTAATTAAAATTGGATGTATACTTTAAAAAATGATGAAAAATATTTTATGCTTTTGTTTTATTAACTTGCAGGAAATTTTGACCAACGATTCTTTTGTGTGTGGAATGTTTGGATGCAGTATGGAAATTGTCCTGTTTTCTTTCAACTCGAATCATCGCTTCCCTTGGATTTTGGAAGCTTTGGATTTGGCTGGCTATCAATTTTTTAAAGTGATTGAAGTAGTTGTGCGAGCAGAGGAAAGTTTGAGTCGTGACGTGGTCAAGCACATGAGTCAAGTTGAAGAGAAAGTTTTGGAAGAATTAGCTTGGAAAGAGGACAGTCCAATTTGGACCATTATGAAAGGACAACAAGTTCCAGTTCCTGAAGACGTTCTACTCCCATCACAAATGGAGAAGGGGGCAAACGACACGTCGGAAAATGCTCCAAAGAGATATGCAGTAATCAAAAGTAAGATTTTCATAAACAAATTATATTTCTAAATTATAAATAATAATAATTTTAATTGTGCATTATTAATAGCTCCTCAAGGAGAGAAATGTGTGCCAGTAGCTGTGGGAGGGACAAATCAGTCCACTTTGATTATTCAGGACAAGACAAGCTCTCAAATTTTGGGTGTCGTTCTTCCTTCAAAGCACGGAGACAAGCCAAAGAAAGGAAATTCTGTTTGTCTTTTCTTTCGAAAGTTTTATCATTTGACATACATTCGACTTGCGGATATTTGTAAGAATCTTACTATTGAAGATGAAACTTTACGGAAAATTTGGACCTGCTTCCAAAATGCGCTTCAAGGTGGTTTGGAAGATTTGATGAAAAATCGGCACTTGGATCAAATTCTTATGTGTATTGTATACGTAGTCTCAAAGGTAATTAAGTAATAATACCTTTTAAAATAATCGAATCTGAAAACCTAACTTTTTGTTTTTTTAAAATTAGGTTGTTGGGTCAGAGCGAACATTTACAGATATTATGCGGTGCTACCGTTTGCAACCACAATCTGCATCTCACGTCTACCGAAACGTGTACTTGGATGGAAAACAGCGTGGTGATCTCATAAAATTTTACAATACCATCTTTATCACCGGAATTCAGAAATATGCTCTCAAATTTTCCATCAAATCCGTAAGCTCACTATTTAATTGCTTAAAAATAATTGCAATTTTTAAATATTTTTTTTTAAATCAACAGGACGAAACCACGGTTCCACTTTCACCAGTGCCTCATCTCAAGTCTACTCCATTCATGTCCCCTTGTCATCGCGTGGCAAATCGACACTCTGTTTTTCTTCGAACCCTTCGCTCATCCAAAACGCCTTCACCCGCAAAGCCTTTGCGCTACAACTTTTCAACGAGACTAAGTCCAAACAATAATCTTAAGGCGATTAATGCAATGCTTCAAGTTCCTAGCGGTGACATCAAGTAACAAGACTATATATTATTGTTTGTTGGAAAAATACAGGAATAATTATTATTACTAACTAAAAAATATTAATTTCAGGCCGAAAGCTGTGAAACGGCTCGTGTCTGAGGAAGAAGTAGTAAACGAAGTCCCAACCAAAGTTTTTGCAAAACGTCTTCAAGATTACATTGAAGAGCGACCTGGTGGAAATTCTGACTCTCTCCAATTGGAGTAAAAAAAACATTAATCTTATTTTTTTCTTGGACTAAAAAAATTGTTTTCTATAAACTATAAAATACTTTATGATAATCTTTAACTAGAATTGATCATTGTTTCGTTATTGTTAGTTTTATATATTTTGTTGGACAAGTATTTAATGGTTCTCTCCATTTGTACAAATATTGGATCTCCATGTTTGTGCATATTATTTAATGATGTTGTTGATACAGATTTATAATTTGATTTATTGTTGAAAAAATAATTATTATTAAATGCAATATTTACTTGACTAGTATTAATTAATTGGTTAATCATATAATTAACGGGAGAACAAGTGTTATTAAACTGAGTGGGTGCAAAAAGTAACGAGATGCGGAACTGTGCAAATTAACCAAATTATCATTATGAGCCTGTGTTCTGTCCAACAGACGCTCCAGCACTTCTTTCCCCTCCCCTTCACTCTTGTGGTAGTTTGTATAATACCAATCCCTTGGCTCGGCGTCACTCCCCCCAATGACCACAGGGGGGACTTGAGGCCCTTCTTCTTCCCCATCCTTATCGTCATCTTCCATTTCTAAATCCACATGATTGTACTTCCCCGTGGACGTACTTGTGCTGGGTGTATTGTATGAGGGTGGATCTGACTCAATTATTTTAATAATTTTAGGTCTCCCTGTGGGTCTGGGTGGGGGATGAGTACTTGTGGGGGGACTTGTGATTGCTAAATTTGGTTCTCCAAAGGGAATGTTATACTCTTGTTCTCCTTCTAGTCCTTCCTCCTCGTCTTCTGGTTCCACGGGGGCAATTGGTTGGTCAATGGGGGCTGAGAAATTGAAGGGACTTTTGCCTGGTTCTTCAGATTCTTCTTCGTATTCTTGACTCTCCACTTTGGTCTCTTCTCCCTCCTCTGTCGCTGTAGTTTGATTGTTTCGAGCGTCTCCTTTTTTGTTCCCAGAGCCAAACATTCCCCAGAAATCTGAGAGAGAAAATCCCCCTTCTTCTCCTTTTCTTGGCGGAGGCGTTTCTTGAATCTCTTCCCTCTCTGTCGTTTGTACGGGAGTGTAGCGCGGTTCGTCCTCTTGATACTCTTCCTCAGATTTCTCGGTCGAACTGCTAATGTCCCGATCTATTTTACTAATATTTTGTACCCTGTTATTGTTGTTGTTGTTGTGGAAGAAGGGTTCAATGGGGATGAAGCCCGTTTCTGTATTTGGTTGGTAATTTGGGTGCCAGGAGCTTTTAGGGGTCGAAGAAGAGCTTTTGGTAGGACTGTCTGGAAACTTTATTCCGGATGAGGCTTTCTTATTGTTGTGGGGCAGAACTGCTTTGTGGACGTCCACACTTCCACTCACCGGTTCGTGGGGGTTGAGGGGAATATAAGGCTGAGGAGGTTTTCTTGGAATGTATTCTGGAGCTTCATAAATGTTGGCCACTTTACTTGGTCGTTCTATCCATGCTGGGGGCAGGGGCTGTTGCTGAGGGCTCATCTTCCCTTTGTGTCCCTTTCCTCCCTTGACCCCTTTGTCTCGTTCTGAGCCGCCCCAAGAAAGGGCTGGAGAAATTCCGAGATTAAAACCAAAATCTATTGGGATTCCAAAAAGAGAGGAGAGGACACTGCCCCCACCACCACCACTCGACTTTTGGGTCTCGTGTTGGTTGCTACTTCCGGCATATATTGTGGGTGTGTCTCCAGAAACGTAATCATTAGACTCAAGTAATTGCTTCTCGTCTGAAATTATGGGGACTTACATCAGTCTAGTCCAAACTCGTAATCTTTATAACGCCATACCTTTACGCCTATTTGAATTTCTCCCGTCCTGTTGGAAATAGTCTTGCTCATTTCCAAAAAGCAGAGGTCGATCTTCATTAGGTTGGTCGATCAATGGGCGTGGTCTCCGTTTGGAATTTGGCAGTGGAACACAGACTTCTTGTTCTTCCCCCAAGTAATTGTTGCCAACTCCTCTTTTTGTGGGGCTGCAAAGCATTCGTCCAGGTCGCGCTTCCTTGAGCCCCACTCCCTTGAGATCCCCTGGCCCTGAACAAGAGGCTTCCCCCAATTCCGCCAGCTCCTCCCTCACCACCAGATTTCGAAGCCACGTCAACTCACAATCACATTCCAAAGGATTTCCAGAGACGTCGATGAATGCAATATTGTTCTTTAGCTTGTAAAACGAGCCCTCTCCAAGTGTTCGGAGAGAATT
Source organism: Proisotoma minuta (assembly GCA_034698145.1). NCBI lineage: Eukaryota > Metazoa > Arthropoda > Collembola > Entomobryomorpha > Isotomidae > Proisotoma > Proisotoma minuta. Next base: position 23,272 of record JAQIXN010000164.1, read on the forward strand.
GTTCCGAAGAACAAGCATTTTGAGACGACTCATCCCGTCGAAACTTCCCAAAGGGATTTTGCAGATCCCATTGTCATTCATCTGCATATTGTAATAATTTTATTAAACTCTGTATTACTTTTTTTTAAATATTGAAATATTATATACCCTCAGTTCAACGAGCCAAATAAGATGACGAAGGGCGTCTGCATCCACATTGCTAATCCTATTAAAAGATACGTCTAAAACTTCGAGTGATCCCAAAGACTGGATTCCTGTGGACCTTAGGCCATCAAAATTATTGTGACTTATATTGAGGTACTTGAGGGGCCCCGTTGACTCAAATCCCCCTGGGTTAACGTCCTCCAACTCATTTTCCTGCATGTCCAGTCCATCAAGAGAGGACAAGTTTGAGAAACCTCCGCGAGCAATGCGCTTTAACCGATTTCGACTTAGTCGCAAGTAAATAAGTCGCGGAAGATTGGAAAATGTTCCTGTACTAATTTCAGACAATTCATTTCCATCAAGATCCACAATTGTTAAAGAGTCCAGATTCTATGCAAATAATAATTTAGAAAATTTGAGAATTGAGGCAGATTGAGACATTTTTGAGACAAATTATCAAAGTGTCCTTTATAAATACCTGGAGTGTGCCTGGTTTCAGAGCTGAAATTTTGTTGTCGTTTAGATAAAGTTCCATGAGACCAGTTAATTTAGAAAAGAGTTCGGGCTCCATCCGATCAATTTGATTGTGACTCAAATCAATAACTTTGAGACCTGGATTTGATCTGATCAAATCTGGAAGTCTGACGAGAGAATTGTGTCCCAAATCTAGTATTTGCAATCCCTCAGAATTTGCTAGGACTCCGGATTCAACGACCGAAATTTGATTTTCCCTAGCCTCAAACTTTTCCAAAGAAGGAAGACTTCGGAAGGATGAGCCTGGAAGTCGGATCAATCGATTGGAACTGAGATCAATTCCTCTTAATTTTAACATCCCATCAAAAACTCCAGAGTCGAATGATCGAAGTTGATTTGAACTTAGGCGAATTTGTTCCAAATTGTTGAGACCTGAAAAGATTCGAGATCCCAATTCCCCTAAATTGTTGTGCTTTAGATTGAGTTCTTTTAATTGACCCAGCGATTGGAAAAATCCTGGGGGAATATAGCTGATGGAATTACTCCGAAGATTTAATTCTTCCAACGCCCTCGTTTCAGTTAAAAGGTTTGGAGGCAGACTGTTGAGTTTGTTGAGGGCCAAATTAAGGGAGATTAGACTTCGACAGTCCCTCAAAGAACCTGGTTGAATGGCTTCCAATAAATTACGACTCAAATCTAGACGTTGGAGTTTAAAGAGTCCAGAAAAGGCTTCGGAATTGAGAAAAGAAATTTGATTTGAGGCCAATTGCAAGCTTTCCAAATCCTTGGCTGCAGAGAAGGCTGAGAGTGGAAGGGACTTTAGGGAGTTGTGGCCTAAATCCAGTCTGCCCAATCTCAAGAGCCCTTGGAGGCTCCCTGGACCAAACTCTTGGAGGGAATTCTGAGAAAGGTCAAGTTCTTTAAGAGATGGAAGACTTACGCCCCAAGCATCTTGTTCAATCAGCGATAGAGAATTATTCTTAAGATTTAGTTCAGCCAAGGAAGGCATGTTGACAAAAGAATTACGAGCTAGTCTCGAAATTTTGTTGCCACTCAGGTCAAGGGTCACCAGTTGACTGTGATCCTTCACTGACCCCAGTTCCCGTACTCCATTGTCTCCCAAATCCAACACTCTTAAAGATTTGAGAGAAGATAAAATTTCCCCAAGTTCCCCAGCACTTCCCAACAAATTATTTCGTAGTCCCAATTCTTCCAAAAGAGGAGTAGAGTCAAACAACAGTTTGGGGAAGGCACTCAGTCGATTTGCCCCCAAGTCAACCTTTCTGAGGGCAGGGAGATGAGTGAAAGCTCGACTTGCCACTCTCGACAATTGGTTCCCATTTAAATTGAGGAACTGGAGGGACCTTAAGTTGACGAATGAGGCTTCGGGAAGTTGGCTTAACCGATTGTTTGACAAGTCCAAGGATTTTAAACCAACGAGATCTTGCATTGAACGACCGACAGCACTGGCTTCCGTCAATCCATTATTGGACAACGACAGCACTTCCAAATTGGGGAGGAGGGCAAATACTCGGCGTTGAACGTTGTCGATTTTATTTCCACTGAAATTGGCCACAAGCAACGAGTCCAGTCGTCCAAAAATCCCTTCAGCTAATCTATCCACTTGGGAATTTGTGATGTGGATTTGTTTGATGGAACTCATTGAGGCGAACGCTCCAACAGGGAGGGCGGAAATTCCTGAGCCGTCAATTCGAATGTGTTTTAGTTTGTTGAGTCCCATGAAATTTGGTAGCAGGCGCATTTTACTGGCTTCGACAGTAAAGGCCTCCAGTTTCCGCAGTTTGTCTATGGCGTCAAAAGGAAAGTCGACTAATTGGGTTTCGACCATGTACAACTCCTCAAGGGAGTCCTCAAGACCAGCAAATGCGTTTCGGGACAATGTTTCTAAACCATTGTTCCTTAAGAGAAGACGTCCTATCTGAATTATTGAATGGGAAAAGTGAGACATTTATTGGTATCACCAACCAAATAAGTTATTATGTACCCTTAAGGCCCCGAAGGCTCTCGCAGGTAAATTTGGCATCTTGTTATTTTCAACAATTAACTCATCAATAGCAGGCATATTTCTTAGCCTCATTAAATTTTTAAGCGCTCCATTAACCCGTTCTAAATCGCTGTGACTGCACCTGCAATTAAATAAAGAGGCAAGTTGAGACGGACAAAAAAAAAGACCAAAATTGTCCATAATAAGGATTACCAGACTTGTATCTGTTCGTTTCTTGCCCGACACCTGCAGGGCATGATGGTTTCTGGGGGAGGGCACTTGGCGCCCAGGGCCACCCCCAACTCTGCCTCCAACAGGAGGAGGAAGAGGAGGAGGACATGTCGTCCCTTCGTCATGTCGTCTCTGTCTTCTTTTGGCTGACGTTGATGGCTTTCATGCCTCAGTTAAATTAACCCTGGAGGAGACATTTTTCAGAGTGATTTGCAAAAGTGTGCAAAAATTAGCCAAGCGTAAATTAAATGAAAGTGAGGTGACATCAATATTTCGAATCTTGCCTTGGATTAGAAAAAGTGAGCAAATTGTGAGAAAAGGAATCACGCCAACTTATCAAACATTATCTTTCCCAATGTAAACAGATTAATAAAAAAAATCAATGCAAAAAGAGTGTAATCAACTGGCAACTTTTCACACCAATTTGGAGACATCTTATATATAGCTTATATGAATTTTTCTCATGCTCTTACACAAAACAAAATATTATTAGACAATAAGGCTTATGAGCATTAATATTTTAGTAATTAAAACCCAATTAGTAAGCCATGTCCACCACAGTTGACAGTGTTAATTAGTTAAAAAACAAATTCAAAGCCTGTTTGATGCCAATTCTTCTGGTAAAAACTGACTAATTGCATTTATACTTATCAGGTAAATTATTTATAGATCAACGTTTAAATTAAAGGTTGCAGCCTTCTATCTGACATTTTTCTCAAACTCATTTCCGTCCTCAAAATAACTGTACGCCCAAATTAATTTCTGCAACCCAAACGGTACAATTCAAGTCTCAAACTATTAGTATTTCTTGAATCTGGAATTGAAGTTTTTAAATCTTTGCATTTGTTTTTTTCTTGTTGAAGATGAAATTATAATAAGAAACGTTTCGAGTGTTTCCTGTTGTAAATACTTTTAAAGTTTGTATTTATTTAATAACAAATCGAGAGCTAATTTCGATTCGCTTCGGCGACTCCTTTTGACCCAAATTATTCCATTATATTTATGTACACACTCATCTCATGTTTCCTATTAAACTGAAACAATTTAATTTAAATCAAACTTTTGCCCTTCCTTCGAAGAAACAATAATTTTTAAATTAAATAACAGTTTTTAAATCCTCATTGTCACTTCCTTCAAAAGTTGACCTAAAGGAGACAAAATCTGTGCATTTTTTTGAGGAAACGGAAGTCGCTAGTCAAAAGTTGTATGTTTGCAAAGCGTGAGACAGTCGTAATTTTTGCATGATCTTTTATAAATACCTTGAGATTTGGGGAGCAAAGTCAAATTCCCATTTCTTCGAAAAAAAATCCTTTTTCAAATCACTTTTTAAAAAACCGGCACCATTTCAAGTTTTCAAACCACTCACAAATGAAGATATGTTAAAGGTAGCTAAAGTGTAGCTAAAGTTTCAAAGTTGTCTCACGTTCGTTCACGACTCAAGCTTTTGAGGGAATGACGCCATAAGAAAAGAACGGCACTCACTCCAACAATCAGAGACCAAATGAACAAAGAAAGAGAGAAGAAGTTGATACCACTTTTGGGGCCCTGCCCATTTAATTCCGCTCCAAATCTCTCAACCGAAAAATCCCCCACAACAATACAACTCACAACAATCTCATAATCAATTAACACAATGCAACATAATTACTCCACAGAGACAAATTTGATTTCATATTCATTCGTAAATCTCAAATGAGAGATGAAATAAAAGCAATAATTTACATCACAAGAAGACCTATATAAATAAATATATAAATGAGTTGTACGATTCCCGGTTTCGGATCACTTCTCAATCATTAAGGTCACTTTTTGCACAAATTACTTGCTTAAATTATCTAGCCCTCATCTTTATTGCTCTCGACTAATTTAATTTTTAAAACGTTTCGTTGCATAACATGAGCAAGTATTATAGTAAAATGAATAAAATCTCCGACTTTATCAATCCTCCTGACCGACATTTGTTATTTAAAGCTATAACAAAAATCATGCAAACCAAAGAAAATTATCTCAATAAAAGTTTATTAAATAAAAAGTGTTTATTTCATGAGGGTTAGCGGACAGTTATGCGAGGGGGACGTTGACTTATGAGTTGGTCACGGTGCGTCACTCCGCGCTGTGTAATTAGATGAGAAACTTTGATAACTTTTGCATCACAAATAAGTGACCAGGGGACAATGAGGAAAGTGGCAATAAACAATGGTCAGCTTAAATTAATACTAATAAAAGGTCAGGTTCAGAAAAAGGGAAACCAAATTTATTTAGTAATTGGAGCTAATTACTTTGGCTTAAACTGATCTTCCACTGTCACTTTTTTCACGAGTTGATTAATAGGAAAAGTGTGACGGTTATCAATTGCAATTGTTCCCTGTCACGCAACGATCCTCTCAAATCTCAACACCTCTCAACCAACAATTGATCACATCCTCTCCCAATTTCACAAGCTCTCATTGTTAGACATCTGACTAATATTGCACATGCTTTAAATCTCCAGAGAATGCTTCAGAAAAAGAAAAGAATTATGCCATAAAATAAATGCCATCTTCTTCACAAAGGAAGGAAGGAACAAGAAAAAAAATTGGGACACATCACGTTCAATGGAATTAATGTATATACGCAGTAGCTCCTATTGTAACTAAATATTGCATGTGATTATGGACACAGATCACGTAAGCTCAGGTGTTTTTGCCAACTACCATGTCGCAATCTATACAACATCCAATTATTTTATTATTGTTGCATGCTAATCCTACAATATATTGATTCATAAGGAGGAGGGGTGTGTCGGGACACACCACCAAAATCCCAATCCTCATTCGTCAATCATCTCCGACGTCATTTGATTGTCCCCCGATGGTTTGGCTTCCTATTTACATGAAACGGGGGTGAATTTAACAATGTGCCATGCAAGTGCTACAACAATGGTTTGATTAACATTCACATACATTGTGTAAAAAATACTGAAAACTGGTTAATTCTGGAGTTGTGTAAGTGTAATTAACTTTGAGCGTAGTGGATATTTACATATGTAGTGTGAGGATTTGGTTCAGTCTCAATCCTCCTCTCTCTCCAGGTAAACTGACACTTTCTCTCATTTCCCACTTTAATTGCTCCCTTCGTGGAAGTTGCATGGGATTATTGATAAGAAGGGATCCTGTCCCATTGTCCATAGACTATACCACATCTAGACTTTTGCTGCAGTAATTTAATTTGTCTGCTATCTAAAGATATATTTGTAACTTGTGTTTAGTCGATATCGATTAAACTTGTCCCAGTTTCTCCAGGAGCTAAAAGCTTCTTTTATAGTTCAGTAGGACGCTGCACTCTCCTCATTCCACTCTTTCCTAAAAACTCCTTCTTCCAAATAAAATCTATATTTCCTGGAAACTTTCAGAGCCGCATCCATTTTTAATGATCCCACTCCGGCGTCTTTTGCGTGGGGAGCCCACGCTCAGTGCTTTTCTTGCGAGGAGGGTGCACAGTGGAGAGCCGTTGGGCACACCCCCTCCCCCTCCCCCAAGGGTCCTTGAAGGTTATCAAGAAGAACGACCTCGGATCCTAATCACAGGTAACTAACCAACTTTTGCAGCAGTTTTTTTTGTGTGTGCAAAACTGGTTTTGGACAAAGTTGCATAATCTCAGATTGTTTCAACTTGAAACTTTCAAGTACTGGATTAGAGCTAGTTAAATTTTACAGTTCAACTTTATCTTTCATCTCAAGTGTCTTAAATTACGAGTTAAAAATATAACGAAATTACCTCACCCCTTAATTATTTTTTGTCATGATTGATTTGCAGGGAGTTTAGGTCAGCTTGGATCAGGATTGGCTCGCATCCTCCGACAGAAATATGGACGAGACAATGTTCTCATGTCAGATATTCGTAAACCATCCGCGGCCACCGTTTCCAGTGGTCCGTATCTATTTGCCGACATCCTTGACCCTTCCGCCCTCCATCAAATTGTGGTCAACTATAGAATCGACTGGCTGGTCCATTTTTCGGCCCTGTTGAGTGCTGTGGCGGAGGCCAATGTCCCGTTGTCCATCAAGGTTAACATTGAAGGTGAACAACAAGCTGCAAAAAATTAGCAATGGGGCAAACTGGACTGTCTCATATTTTTGCATGTTATATCTAATATATATATATATAGGAACTCAAAACGTTTTGGAAGTTGCGAGACAACACGGGCTTCGAATTTTCATCCCTTCTACAATCGGAGCCTTCGGCCCTGAAAGTCCCCGCAATCCAACGCCAAATGTTTGCATCCAACGCCCAAAAACCATTTACGGAGTAGCTAAAGTTCACACAGAATTGTTGGGCGAATACTATCATGGAAAATATGGTTTGGATTTCCGATGTCTCCGATTCCCCGGAGTGTTGTCTTCCGACTCTCTTCCTGGAGGGGGCACGACGGATTACGCCATCGATATTTTCCACCAAGCTCTTAAGCAACGGGCATATACCTGCTATTTGGGGCCTGACACCCGTCTGCCCATGATGATGATTGACGATTGTCTTCGCTCCGTCGTGGAATTTATGGAAAGACCTCCAGAGTCCCTTCCAAGTCGGACTTATAATGTAGCCGGACTTTCTTTCACTCCCGCAGAAATTGCAGAGGAAATTGGAAAAACGGTTCCCAATTTCCAAATGAGTTATCGTCCAGATGCAAGACAAGCTATTGCAGATTCCTGGCCCCAAGTTTTTGACGACACCTGCGCCCAAAGAGACTGGGGATGGCGACCAAGTTATGGAGATCTGTCCACCGTCGTCCACTCCATGATGAATGACCTCCGACCTTTATATGGTCATCCTTACGATGAGTCATCTGCAACGGCTGCTGCAGCAAGGGCTTGACATCATCATCATGAATATAATAACAATATGACATTTGTTCACGGCACAAAGTAAAATTTTATTTCATTTCTGTATTCTGTGATAGAGACATGCAGGGTACTTGAGGGTACTCTCACAATTGTTAAGCTAATAAGCACTTTAAACGCTAAACAACTTTAAAACTTCATCGCATAAATTAAGAATAGTAAAATAGGCTACAAATTAATAGATTTACTGACCTCTATAACGAAGATGAATAAAGTAACTGATAAAAAAAAGATGATATCATTGAGTAATAATATCGAGGTGGGTGTGGCTGTTGATGCTTTTGCTCGTGTTTTGTGCCAGAAGCCAAACTTCGTTTCTTCTGCTCCAGAATTTTGTGGGTGAGTCGTAGCCTGCGACAAAATACGTAGCTCGTGGTCCTTCCCTTTCTTCAAAGTATTTTATGCTATTGTTCTTCAAAACTTGTCCCAAAACACGGACTTCCTCACTTTCTATCGGTTGGGTGGAATATCCCCCGTAAATTTTGGCGTAAACATGAAGTTCTGGGAGTTTAACGAGTCTCACTGCCCGATCGCTTGTGTCCGGTTTTGGGGGCTTGGCTTGAAGTTCATTGGGGATAAAGAAACAGACTTCGTAGGACCACAAATTCCCATTTCGATGGTCAACTTTGACCAGGGTTGGAATTGTCATTTCAATATTTGACCCTGGCACATTTTTCCCTTGAATGTATCGATGGAGGGACATGAAACTTTCGGAGCTTTTGAGATCTTTCTGATTCTGTGTTCCAAACTGTTCGTGACATACCCAAAACTTTGATGGATAAATGCGTTCTTCAATGTTCTACAGTTTATAATAAAAATTACTTAAGTATTATTAGTGAATGAAATGTATGAAATGAATATTATGTATACCAGCGCTTACATTGGAAATGTTCCTAATGGATAAATATCCCGGAGACTGATAAGTGCCAAAGAATGAGCGGACCCAGTCAAATATAGGAATAAATTGGGCGTCCACCCCCAGCCCCACCCCCAACAACACAATCAGCAGACAAAATCTCATTTGGTACGAACAAAACGTTCTTGCTTTATTTCTCAAAGCCTTATCAATTTATGGAATGAATACTCAATTATCAGCGAATTAGGGAATGAGTGCTACTGTCTCTCCAAGAATTTGTTCGTCATTTTAATTAATTTGCATAAACCACGGAATTGCCACATCTTTCCTCAGCATGCAAGACCTTCTTAGAACTTCTTAGTCAATCTTGGTCTGTGGCATTAAATTAAGTAATTGTGCCAAGTTCCATACGTAAATAGCTTCAGCAGTTTGCATACTACTAATAAAAGGATTTGGAAAGGAGATTAATAGGAAAGTGGTAAATAAATAAAATTCCAGAGACTTGCTCAACATCCAAAGTCGAGCGTCCATGAGACTAAACTGACCAGCCAAAGATCCCAAAGCCCTTCCACTCAACAAGACCAATTTAATGAATGGGAACTGTCGTATTTTTAGAGGGGAAAGTGGATAATTGCTATAAATAATGGGATGATTAACTTTCATATGCGTATGCTTGGCTACTGAATGCAGATGCAACCACTTTTAACTTGTTGGAACCAGTTCTTTCAACTTCTTTCCCAACAAATCCAAATACAACATCACTCACCTTATACTCAAATCTAGTTTTGTGTTTTTACCAATTTTACTCACACTACTTAACTAATTTTAATTTTACTGTACAAGCTAATTGTCCCATTCCCCAGACAGAGCTCGTCCCCCCAAAATGTCCCAATTTCACTGGAGAACAAGGAAAAAGCATTAGAAATAGAACACGCACGTGACAGCGATAATTATAGGGAATAATAGAACTAAATGAACAACACGTTTTACTATAAGATGGGGCCGAGTGGAGGGGAGACCTTCACCGTCACCTGCTACACCGTACGTAATTAAAGATAACCCATTCAAAATTAGTAATCTGAAATCACTTGTTTTATCATCTTTACAGTGTGGGATGCCGTCGTCGAAGGTAGTTCCAAATTTAATGAAAGCATGTATTTTAAAAGGCCAATAATTATCGTCATTTGGTGGCAGGAATGGGCGCAGAGGGTGAGAAGTCAGCCCCATCGGTTGGGAGAGCCATATTATCCATTTTTGACGGAGAAGAATCCGGTGCCGTCGGGAGCGGTTGTGATGGATGACGGCTCCACTTATCTCTGCGCCTTTTGTCACGCTTTGCTCGAGTCGCAATGGGTCGCTTATGAGAGCAAGCGCGAGCCAATTCCACCAAAGGTATGAAATAATGGTCAACTTTTTTAAAAGGTGAAATTTCACACTTTGAATTTTGAAGGAACGGAAGTATTTCATACACAGATTCATCTGCGCGGTGTGCGCAGTGGAAACTTATCGGAAGCGAGTCAGAGCTCTTCCTTTTCAGGTATTTTTAATAGTTGAAATATAATATATATATATAAGAAACTTGCTAATTAGAATATTTTTTTATATGTAGGAATTTCCTTTTCTTGTGAAGGCTCGACAGGCTGGGAGTATAACGCTTGGGAACAATCCTCTCGCTGTTGTTTGCCTGGACTGTTCGGAAACACTGTGGGCTCAGAGCGCTGAATATGATAGATGGGGATTACCTGTTCACAAAAGACATTTTAATTGGATGGCCAGACCTCCACCCCCCGAAGACAGTGTAGAAGCCACGGTCGCAAGGCTTCCCTCAGGAGAAACACAGCTACCTCGATGTCCTCCCACTGACCCCCTTGTGCCCCCCAGGACAAATGAGCCTACGGCACTACCAGAAACAATACCAAATCTCCAGACTCGTCATCGTCATCACGAAGTAATAGTGAGATCCCCCCATCATCATAATAATTCTCCACCCTCAACAACTTCGACAGTGACACCTCCGAGGAAAATATCCCATGCTGGGATACATAATTCGAGTCCTCAGCCTCCGATAGTTACCGTTGCGCCAATGTCAACTGTGACCACAGTGATGACTAGAAAGAGCTCTATGCCGCCTTATGGAATGGGCTATGACCCTGCACGATACTCTTCTGCATCTAATTTGCGGCGACTTCATGGAAGTCCAAACTCGTCGTCAATGCCTAATCCCAGTTTAGCCAATTATCCCTTTCCTTGGAACCCTTTGGAAGAGGTCCGAGGTCCACCTACAGCACATGGAGGTGGAAGTCCGCCTCCTCTACAATGGTCTTGGTCACCAGAACTTTTAAGATATCACCAATCTTATATGGCTACCTTGCACAATAGAGAGTAAGCATCTTTATTTCATCGCAATATCTGTAATATTTATTAAAGTTTTTTTTATATATATACTTTTTTTAGTTCGGACTCGTATGGACAAACTAGCTCTAGTAATAGATACACTCCTCCTGGGGTTGGGGGATGTTTTTCTCCAATTCCTCACCCATTACTAGTCTCTTCTTCAAGACATCACTCTTCTTCTGCAGTTGGCCAGTCTCAAACAAGTCCTCACAATAGAGGGGAAACTTTTCGTAAATCTAGCACAACTTCTTCATCCCATTCGGCTGTTGTTGACCAAATAACAACACGACAATATTCGAGGAAAGGGAGAAGCAAATCTCCAGAAGAAAGCAATAATGATTCTTGTTCCCCAGTTGAAGAAGATGATGAAAATCACAAACCAAAAAGAAGAGAATCCTCTCCCAATTTAAGGACAAGAGCAGCATCTCCAGAATCTTCCGAAGATCTTCAATCTCGACTGCATTGGAAGCAAAAGAAAACAACTTATTCAGATTCAAAGAACGATTGCAATATCCTACTTCCTAAAAAGCGTCACTGGGAGCCTCCAGAAGGAGGGGACAGAAGAGAGTCTTCCACAAGTCCTCTGCAGTTAGCAGCAGCTTTTTCAGTGTTGGAAAAGAAGCGAAAGTTTTCCCAAAATCGTTTGCCTAGTCATTCTCAGGGTGCTATGGACCTTTCCCTACCAAACAACTCGAACGTCCTAGCAAATCCAGAAATTGAAGCGGCAGCAGAAAGTGAGAATTGTCAAGTATCCTCTTCAAGTAAATTTTCAATTGATTTTTTGTGCAAAAGTGAACCTCCTTCTTCTGTTGTTCTCCCATCATCGAAGGAAACTCCGGAAACTGCAGCTGATGATTCAGAGCAAACGGAACAGCATCAACAAAATCAAAAACAATTAGAACAAAAAACAAGTGTGGATGACAATCCGACAGCAGAAGAAGACAGCTCAGAAGATTTTGACGAAGTTACTTCAAGCAGTAGCGTCATAGGGGCAAAGGATGAAGAACAAACCAAAGAACAACCACTAACAACTATAGACCAACAAGTCCTCGTAAAGAAGACGGCTGACCAACCGAATATACAAAAGGCTTCAAGTAATAAAAAGAAGAAAAAGCAAAAGAAATGTGGAAAATTGGGTGCGTATTTTTCTCAGTTTGTTAAATGGAAAATTTTATTGATTTATTTATTTTTAACAGTTGGAATGGAAGACAATCAAAATTCAGTCAAAACACCAAAAAATAACCTTCCAGAAAAGTCTTCCTTTCTACAGAATTTGGGCTTGAAAGCAAACAGTTTAGGTAAGTAGTAAAAATATTAAATTATTAATAGTTATGTAGCCCATCATTGCAAGATTATTACAAGGATAAGGAAATAATAAAAGAAAATGGAATGTAATTTATTTGCAGAAAACGATGTGAAATTATTAGCTGACCCTGGGAAATTGGCCGATGATGATGATGATGACACAAATTATGGAACTTCCAAACAAAATGTTATCAATTACCCAAAATATGTCCCAAGTTACGCAATTAAAACTGACACAAATAATCCTCCTTCTTCGTCTTCCTCTACTAATGGTACATATAATTAAATAAACAAATCCAATTAAGCATAATTTTCATAAATTATGTTTTTCCAACTTTGTAATACAGAAATAGTTCCTGACCCAATTATTCGTATCCCAACCACAAATGACGATGACAATCAAACTATAAAATTGGAAAATGTTGAAATTGCAATTAAAAACTCGACATTACAATGGCAGAGTAAGTATTATTATTAAGTATTAACCATGTTTTTTTTATAAAAATGTATTTTAATTCCTTTTAAAAAATTTACAGCGACTAAATCGGTGGTGGAAGATTTTTTAAAAGCTTTACAATCAAACCAAAATTTGTCTCAGAATCTGCTTCCTATTCAAAGATACTTGGAAAACCAAAGCTCGGAATTAGAGGAAATGAAAGAGACGCTAAAACAATATCTACCCAAACCATAAACCAAAGGATGCAACCATTATAATATTATTTAACTCTTCCAAAGATGCTGACTAATTATATTTATTTAATAAGTACTTAACCCGGTTCATAATAACTCTAATTAATCTTTTGAAGAAGAGAGTCTCTATTTTATCACATTTTAACAAATGAAAGGATGTTTTAACTTTTAAAGAGTGTAATATTTTTATTAATATTAAAAGGACGAAACTGAACAGCAAAAACGCGAAAATGTGTTATGTCATCAAAATATTTGCGTGGCATGATGAATGAATCAATGAATCAAATGTGCGTCTTTTCATCTCCTGCTGCTATTGAACTCTATTGCTGAGTGAAGGGAGTGATTCATCGTAGTTGGCAAATCTACGTGTGATTTAGATACGACGTATATTTATATTGTTTTGGCCTGGTTATTATAATAGCACCTTCCCTTGCCTTGAACCAACTACCAAATTATCAACCACCACCGAGTAAAATACACAGTACATTATATTGCACTTGCCAATTTAGCATTTAAGCTATCCACGCGCAAGTCATATCCCAATTAATTTCTTTTCCTCATCAAACAATTTCTAATTCCACGAACAGAGAACAATAGTTGAGGTAAAAATAATAATTGTTTTACATCCTTCTCTGGATACTGCACAAGTCTCATTTAGTCTCATTTTGGTATCCGATAGAATTGTCTCACTTTGTCCTCTGTGAGATTTGTGAGCAAGTTCAGGGTTAGACTTCACGCCTGGGAAATTCCACAAAATCCGTCAAAGTCAAAGTCAAGTGTCGTGGTGGTCATGTTATGCGGGTAGAATAGAAGAATAGAACATCCCTCGTATTTATATATACATTTATATCCCTGCCCTATAAAATAAAGAGAACCCGTACAACACGCAGAAGTGAATATTTAGACGTTGTAAAAAGCTCGCTCTTCTTTTTAGCCCAGCGTCAGTCTTCAACTTTCACCAACCCAAACAAAACAAAAACTTTGGTGGATGGACATTTCTACAAAAGGACATATCATCAACCAACAAAATGGTAAGGAAGGACAAGGACGCAATAATCTATGGAGATTTCGTCAGCCCACGGGGGAAAGGGGGACGCTGCACAAATTACACCTTGAATTGCAAACCCCTGCTAATAATTTTTGTTTTGATTTTTTTTTTGTAAATAGACTTGGGTGCAGCATAGCAATTTGGAAGAGGACTCTTCGTTGGATGAATATCTGACGACGGAAGATCTTTCAGAGGAAGAAGATTTGGAAGACGAAGAAGATCACTTTATAGACCGTTTTAACAATTTTAACATCCAATTTCCTTCCCTCAATCAATATTTTAATAACCTCAACTTAAACTTCAATCTTAACAACAGACTCAACGCTTTCGTCACAGAGACAAGTCTTTGGAAGTTGTACGAAAACTCTCAGACTTCTCGAGGCGTCTTTCCACATTTCCCTGCCCGTTTTCCACGACCCAAAACCCGGCCTTTAGAAGCCATATCAAATTTATGGAATCAACTTGCAGACGAGGAATCAGAGGCAAGGCTAAAACGCTTGGAGTTCGAAGCAGTTAAACGAAAAGCAAATGAACAAGTTCGACGACAATTGAAATCCATCGATCTCAAAAACCAAAGTCGAATAGAATTTGAGAGCCATAAAAAGGAAAAGTATCACCGAGAAGAGGAACATAGTGTTGAGCAATTAGCAAAAGAACAAGAGGAAGAAGAGGGGAAGGAAAAGGATCAAGAATTTTGGAAACAGTTTTTTGATTTTAAGACGGAGTCTGAGGCAGAGAGTAGTGGGGGCGGCGATTCCCCTACAAGACCTAATACCAAACCCCCAACAAATCCATTTTACCACAGATTTAATCTGTCAGTTTGGGACTATTTTAAACTCGTCTTGTTGTTCCCATTGTTAGTGTTGAGGGTCCTGGCTGGCTTTACTTTTCTTGTCCTTGCCTGTCTCGCAACTTTTATCGGGACCCTTGGACTGGACCCTGAAGAGGTGGACTCTAAGCCCTTTTCCACTTGGAGGAAACTGTTGAGGGCCTTCACTGCTCATGTTCTTATGAGAGCTGTATGTTTTTGTTGCGGCTTCCAGTGGGTTCGGAGGATAGGGAAGCAGGCGACGGGAAAAGAAGCCCCACTTCTTGTAGCCGCTCCACATTCGTCATATTTTGACACCTTCCCTGTCACGCTTTTGGGTGGTCCTTCGGTCGTAGCCAAAGATGAAACTAAAAAGACGTGGTTTATCGGACGACTGATAAACTTTACACAGCCAATCTACGTCAACCGAGCGGATGCTTCTAGTAGGACACAGTGCGCTAGAAAGATTCAAGAGAGGGTCAAAAGTGAGGAAGATTGGCCACAGGTCTTTGTCTTTCCTGAAGGCACTTGTACTAATCGATCTGCTCTTGCAAAGTTCAAACCTGGAGCATTTTCTCCGGGCGTCCCTGTTCAGGTACAATGTAGTTTTTAACATTAAATAAAAAATAATACATAGATTCTTATACATTAGCTAAATGTTAATAAAATATTAATTGTAGCCAGTGGTCATTCGATTTCCAAATCGATTGGATTGCTTAACTTGGACTTTTGACGGACCTGCTGGGGCTTGGAGTTTTTTAGTGGCGATGACCCAGTTTTGGAACTCTATTGAATTGGAATATCTTCCAGTTTACACGCCAAACGAGGCAGAGAAGAACGACGCTAATTTGTATGCCCAAAACGTTCAAAAAGTCATGGCAGAGTAAGCCGACTACTTAAATATTATTTCTTGTTGTTTGCTTTATATACATAATGAAATGAATTTCATATTATATTTTTCTAATCCAGTGCGTTGGGAGTACCAGCGACAGATTTCACTTTGGATGATGGAGTTGTATTAGCTAAAATCTCCAATACTAAAATCAGTCGGAAACTCCAAAAAATCTGGAAGGTGAAAGGCGATCTCAATTTACGCGAGTCTCCGACAGAGACGACGCTCATGTACGAGGGACTTGCCAGGGAAAACTACGAATGGAACGCCAACATGAATCGCTTCATGGACATTTTTCATATCGACAACAACAACGAATCAAAAGGAAAGAAAGAAGTCAGAGAACTATTCAAACTTTTCCAGCAAGGAGCAAGGGAAGAAATTGATTTAAGAGCATATCTCATTTTGGCTTGTTTTTTGCTTTCGGATGCCAAAGCTAAACTGGATCTTCTAACAACTCTAATGTTCAAAGTAAATATATATAAAAATAAGAATAATTTGTAATGGCTAAGCATTAATTAATTGACTTAATTTGTAATTTATTTAGGCATACGCTAAAAATAGAGATGACATGACTAAAGAAGAATTCATCTACTTTATGAAAAACATGTTCGAATCTAGTGAAAAGGAGGCGAATGACTTATTCTACGCAACGACGTCAACAATTGGCAGACGCAACGATGCAAATTCAAGGGATATGACAAAGACTGCTCTAACATTCCGTAATAACAGCTAAAATTATTATTTATTTACCAACAATTATTATTTACTAAAATTCAACAATCATTTTTTTTTTTTGTTTGACTATTGTAGAGGAATTTCAACGGAAAGTTGCTCGTCGTGTTGAATATGTAAAACTTTACGCCATGAACGCCAATGGACAAGTTTTTGGCAATTTTCCACGACGCAGTGAACGTGATCAAAGGCCCAAGTCAAAGACGGAGTAATTATTATATCCGCAGCCGGTGGAACTAAAGTAACTCGTGGTATTAAAGTAGAGTTGTATTAAAAATGATTTGTTTTATCATAACAAAGTGCAAGTAATAAAGACGTAGCTAATTCGCTCGCACATAATAATAAATATCACAGCATTAATTTAACAATAATAAAATTATTTAACTCAACGCTTTAAAATGGTCTGATGAAGAAGTCTAAAATAATACTAAAACAAGTCGCTGTTACGGACTAGCTGATGCACTTCCAATAGTTCATGGAAAACTGGTGGATAAATTGTTACACACTGCCCTTTTCTCCTTCCACATCTTTTTTGCTCACTATATGATATCTGCAATAATAAAAAGACATGAGATATGTCAAAAAATGGTAAAAGTAATAATATTTACCGTTTCTTGACTTGAAAACAGATTGGTAAATTTGACTGGAGGAGGGATTTTAAGGGATCTTATCGACCCTGACGAACAAGGAGCATTTGGTACTGCAAGTTCTTGCTGTAATTCAAAATAAAATACATTTTTTAGGCATCTTTAAATTAGAATTTTTTGATTAAAATAAATTTCCTCGTGCTATTTAAAATAAAGTTTACCTCATCTGTACAGGTTAGAGAATTTATAGATTCATCATTTTCAGGTGACTCTTGTGAGAAAATTGTTATACCCTGACCCATCAATTTTCTTCGTCCACGTCTTTTGTACTCACAATATGTTATCTGCAATTACCGAGATATGAAACATGCATAAATAGAAATCATGTAAAAAAAAAATGATAATATTTACCCTTTCTTGGTTTAAAACTAAATTTGTTAAGTTTACTGGGGTAGGGACTTCAAGCGATGTGTTTGACAATGACGAACAATTGGCAATTTCTTCCTGTAATTTAAAAGAATCGCATTTTGCATGTTCTTCTTGTAAAATCAATTTTACATCATTTAGACAGATTGCAGATTCATCGTTTTCTGGTGGTTCTTCTTGTGCCAAAATTGTTATACTAGTTATACATTGACCCATCAATTTCCTTTGTCCACCTCTCTTGTATTCAAAATATGTTATCTTAAATTACAGAGATATTTATTTAAATACATAAAGATTACATAAAGTTTAAAAAATATTAAAAATTGGGTTATTCACCGTAATATTGTGATTTGGTAGGGTGATGGGCGGCGTCGCAATTGGACCACACATTTCTTGGTTTGGCAGCGCATCCCTCGTTTCCTGTAATTTGACCAAGATATTCAATTTCTAAACAAAGTTAGCCCAGCCCTTGCCTCACAAGTTTCTTCAGGGACGTCAACGTCAACCTCTGTGACGAAAATGTTGACCCCCCGATGGAGTCTGATCTCGTTGTCCCTTCGTCGTTTTCTAACATTGAAAAATCTCTTGGCCACCACAAATTCTCGTCTGGTCATAAAATTGGTGGGACAACAACTCCTCATTTTTGAGAGTAATTTCAAGCCTCAATAAAATTTATTTCAACAAATTTTTCGTTGGAGCAACTGGCGGACGAACTTGATTTTAATACGGTCTCAATTTCCCCACTCTGCGCCAAAGTTTCGCCAAAAGCGTCGAAAAAACAACAAAAAAAGAACAATTGGTTTGTATATAATATGATTATCATCATATACTTGTATTTATTGTAAAGCTGCTGTTGATTAGCTCAGTCCTTGATTTAACAAAATATAGCGTATCTAACTCTAAAAAAAGATCCTGTGGTTGATTGTTCAGAACAATTTGTTCTCATTAGCTCGTTTAACAATGGCGTCTATTGTTACATGAGGGGACTAGGCTCCTCTGTCGAAGACTCCCCTTCCGTGGGGGCAGAAGTCTCAGTCTCAATTTCCCCAGCCACTTCTTCTGTCACAGATTCTTCCTCTTTATTGTCCTCTTGTTGTTCTTTTTGATTGTCCTCTGCTGCTGGTGGTGGTCGCATTGTTGTCTCTTCATTTGCTCCCTCATTTTCCTCCAAATTTTCTGTAGTGGTCGTGACCTCAGGCTCTTCTTCTGTCTGTGGCGCCTCTGTCGTCGTCGTTGTTGTTGTTGATGGTGTTGTCGACATTGTGGTCGTCGGCGTGGTCACTTCCTCTTCCCCTTCAGGATGTTCTTCAAGTTTCTGAGTTGTTGTGGTCGTTGAAGTGGGTGTGGTTTCTGGGATGGGTGTGGTTGTGGCCATTTCTTCAGCTTTGGGTGTCGTAGTACTTGTTGTCGTAGTCTCAGTTGTCGTGATTGTTGTAGCTTCTTCTGTGTGGGGAACTTCCGTGGTGGTTGTTGTGCTTGTGACCGTCGTTTCTTCTGGACTGACCTCTTCCTCTGGGGTTGGGGGCTGAGATGTGGTCGATCCGTCTTCAAGACAAGTCTTTGCATCCTCAGAAATCATCAATGGCTCGGGACAGGCACAAACAAAGCTCAAAACTTGCATGTCAAAGGTGCAAATGTGGGAGCAGCCGTTCTTGTTAAATTTGCACAGATTGACCACACCTATCAAATTCAACATCCCTTTAGTACAACATTAATTTCAAAGGGAAAAGGAATATAATCTAATTTTATACCATAAGACTTCATGAGTCTGATTTCGTATTCATCCAAATTAGTTACACTGGCAAGAATTGGTCCCATTTCCAGGGTCGGACTGTCACTGATCCATCCCACTCTCATTTTCACATAGACGCTTCCAGGTCTGAATTCAGACACTCGAGAGACGACGCCATCGACGCCAAGCTTGTCCTTGAGCATGTCGTTGACCAAATGTTCTAGTTGATGGGCCAGTTCCTTGAACGCGTCACTTGACCTATTGGAAAGGGCTGCCTCGAACTTTTTGTTGTCAATGTAAAACTCCAAATCTGCAGAATTGGTTACTGCAATGAATAAACGTTTAAAATTAGATTGTGGGGCACGCTGAGATTTTTGAAATTTTGTTGTACTTACTATAAGTGCTGGTGGGGTCGGGTGAAATTGGGGGTGGCAAAAAGGGGGTGGTGCTTGTGACAAAATCTTCTGGGGTTGAGGAGGAGGAAGAGGACTCAAAAGGCCATTGTTCAGAGGGCTCTTTGTTACCTAAGGGGAAATTGAGAATCCCAACTGAAATGGGATTAGAATGATTGATTACATATTATAGTTAGTATTTTATAATTATTGTAGGCTGTGGGTTTACTCACGGGCAATTAAGAGAGCGACTGTGGCCAATCCTAAAAAGAAAAAGAGGGCTAGGGCCCAACAGAAAGCGCGTCGCCATCCCCCACCGCTCTTCTTCCTCTTGTCTTTCGTAACATACAACTTCTCACTCCTTCTGCAATTTAACAATCAAATTAAACCACAAGATCAACAAACGATCTTTATCGCTTTTCACACCTGAGAAACTTTTTGTGTTGATTGACAGGTATAAAGTAATCGTCCATTTGCTCATAGGGACCAAAAGCTGGGGTAGGTTTTGTGGGTATCATGTTCACAATCGTCATGTTGTTGAATAGTTCGGAATTTATGGTTTCCGCCACCTTCTCCTCCCTCGGGGGAGAGTAGCCCTTGTTTTCTATCCCTCCTCCCCCTTCGTCAGAGAGGGGGGGCTGGGGGGAGTCCTGCATCGGCAGCGTGATGTCGCTTCGACTTGATAAACTCATCTATTTAATACAACCACAAATTAGTTTTCATTTGTTTGAAAAACTAACTAATATATGTTACTACCATTTTCATTTTAAGTAACTTTGTCATTGTGTCTCAAAAACCACACCCCTTATGAAAAACAATGAGTCACTACTAAATACTAAATGGGAATGGAAACTATGTGGCCATTTGATCCTTGCTAAATTCCAACTGTACTTGGAAGGGAAGTGCATGGAAAGTGATGCTCATTGATGCATGGAATAGTTAATAATATTTTATGTGGATCAAATAGATGAGAATTAGCAGGTGGCCCCCATCAAATAAAGTGTTCAATTACATCACAACCAATTTACTCCCAATAAATACAATTCAATGTAGTGTAGTAAATAAATGGCACAATGCCGCAATCAAAAATCTCTCCATTACTTCCCATTAAACTAATTATTTCCAGGCTGTAAATTGTTGCAATTTGGGGACTATTGAATGTTTTTTTACCTGTGATTATCCTTTAATTAGAATTTGATTCTTATTCTTCGAGATGAGTTCATTCCCATCGCTTCCTCCACCGGATACTGGATAGTTCTGTTGATGTTGCCTCGCCTCAACTCCCTCCATCCTCAAATCATTAGTTACATGCATTGTTGGGCATTGTTGCTGCAGGGGAGTTCTACCAATAATCTCATCATTCATCAACCTGCGTGTGTAATATCCTCTGTCCGTTTACAATTTCCAACCTCCCTCATCACAACGCTTTGTAAGTATGTCCGACTACATAAGTATTATCTGGAGTTGGCTATGTCAAAACGTGACTACATTCCTTTGCATTGTTCATTTCGTTTTATGGAGGGCTGCGCACCTGTTACATAACAATGAAGAAAGTGAACTTGAGATCAGCAACAATTAACCTGACTCATCCCTCGCCCACCAACCAACAACAATATGTTATAACGCTTCAACTGCTACGCTAAATATTGACACAAGTTTTGTCCGTTCGTGAGATTCTGCCTGCAAATCCTCCCACACTACTTCGTATCTATTCAGCTAACACAACATGCTTCAGTTTATGTATTTTTGCAGTTAGCATCATTTGCGAAAATGACAAACGGAACCTTTCGCATCCTTCCTCTGATTCACACAAGAAATTAAATTATTACTGTTAAACAATCCATCAACCAACGGGATTTATTATTGGCTTCAATCAAATGCAACAAATTAATAATGCTTTTTTATGTGTAGTGGTGTGGGTGTTAATTTATTAGGGCTTGGGCTTTAAGGGTTTGAGGACATTGTCCACCGGCCCTGTGACTTCCTGGATGATGTGTTCGTTAAAGAGGTTGTTTGGAAGGACATTGGACTCCACTCCATCGTCATAAATAACTTCTTGCTCTTCCAGTTTCTCGGCGTCCTCAATGTTTAAACTTCCGGGGAAAAATTTATGCATGTCCATTAGTTTGGGGTTGTAGGCCGGACCACAGACGTCGTAGATCTTTGGCTGGGCTTGGAAATAACGAGGATTGCGAGGCATTGTGGTGTTGCAGGAAGCGATCCTGTTTCCCGTGTAAGCATAACGGAGAGCGGAACATTGTATCCCTCCCAAAAGGGTCATGGCGTGGAAGATTGCGGCAATATGGGGAATATGACTGTCAACTTGTATCGTTAGAAGGGCACTCAAGGTAAAGTATCCTGGGAGGGCAATGTCAGCGGCTCCTGGGTTATTTATTATGGCTTCTGCCAAAGTCATGACCCCTGGGGTAAGGTCAGTCTTTCTGCAATGGTGAACTTTAGACAACGAATGGCTTTGAAAAATAGCCGTTGATCCCGAGATTGAAGACTGGATCGAAGCAAGGACAGGTTTGAGGGCGTCAAAAGCAGGACCCTTGGCATATTGGATAAATCTAAATAAATAAATAATTTTGATGATGTTACACCTCATAAACCATTCTTTCTTTGCGGGTTTTTAATGTTTTTTTTTTCTTCAAATGTCTTCAAAAAATCTTTTGATAATATTTGAACCGGTTCAAAAAAACATTAAAATTCCCGTTTAATTATTAATTTATATGCCAATTATTCGAGATTATTGTATGAAAACAAATATAATGGAAGCATACCGCTGGGGCAAGGATTGACCGCTAAGTGTCGCAATATTTTGAATGCTGCTTTTATCCACTCCAAGAATACTGATGTATGCTCTGAATCGTTTCACATAGCCTCCAGTGGCTTCCGCCTCCTCTTCCAATGCTTTTAGTCTAAAGGAAACGAATTGGGAAACGAAAACTATTAATGTTAAAATATTTGGAACTTGCCCATGATCGAGTGGGGATCCAAGACCCAGACAGAAAGTTTTGACCAATGATGGAAGGACCTTGGGGAGGCGTTTGTAGGCAGGGAACTGATCAAACAGACATGCCAGAGAACCTACCACAATTGTATTAATTTAATGATCATTTTTCCAAAGTCATTGTAGAGAATACATTTAGAGCCTGTGGGGGTAATTAGTGGACACATCTTAATTTTAGGGATACATTGAATAAATGCCTCTGTGAAAGAGGGTTCCTTTGTAGAGTTGGATGTCCCATTCCCTTTGTCGAAAAGGGACGAGTCCTCCGTCATATTTGTGTTGACGTAAAGGGGAGAAGGTTTTATGTCTAATGTTGTCAGGGCCTCATCCCCACCGCCCCCCGACGTCCCTGAACCACCTTCATCTGTCTGCCGTGTGCGTCGGAAGTGGTCATCCGAAGGGACGAAGGCGCTCGACACCCGAAATGCTTCCACTTCTGCAAAAAATATATTTTATTTGAAAAATAAAGTATAAATCCGGGGGTAAATAAAATACCTTTAAAATTAAAAACAGAAATGACCAAGATGATAACGTAAGATAAGTTCCACATCTCGAAAGCCAATCAATGGACTTTGTGTAGCTATATTTTAAATGATGGCCACGTTTAATTATAAATCTCTTCCGTAAACAACAATTAACAGAGTAAACAATTAAAGTAAGTTTAAATTCAGTTGTATGCAGTTTTTCATACATGAGACAACAAAGAAATCTCAAATTGACATACAATACAGATATTTATTTTCTGCCAGCTGCTAAAATTGAGGAAATTGATGTTTTTTGTGTTATCTTATTAAAAGGAATTAGTGGGTGTGGTCAAGATGATCCATAGTCTTTTCATCATCAATGTCTCGGGGTAAGATTTGGATTTTTTTTAGAGTTATCAATTTAATTTAATTGATGTTTAAAGGGACGTGTTTATGGAGAAGCATTGGAAATCTGTCATTTCAAGATCCGTCTGCGACTATTTCTTTGAAGAACAAAAGAAAATTGGATCCCCAATCGACATGCCGCCCGTCGTCGCCACCCCACACCATTACCTTATCACCATTTTCAAAAATAATCTTTATTTTGTCGCCGTTACCACCACAGAGGGTATGATTACAGTTTAGAAATGCACATTTGTATTCATTATATAATCTTCTTTTTCTCCAGTGACACCACTTTTCGTAATCGAATTCTTACATCGAGTTTTTGACATTTTTGAAGACTATTTTGGAGAATGCAACGAATCAATAATTAAAGAACATTATGTCATAATTTATGAACTGTTGGATGAAATGCTGGACAATGGATTCCCACTTGCCACAGAGTCCAACATTTTAAAGGAACTTATAAAGCCTCCAAATATTCTCAGGACAATAGCAAATACGGTCACTGGAAAGACAAAGTATGAATATTTTTACTGAAAGATTGGTTTTATAGATGATGCTAATAATAAATATTAATTATGGACAGTGTGAGCTGTACCCTTCCTTCCGGACAATTGTCAAATATTCCGTGGCGAAGAAGTGGAGTCAAATATGCAAATAATGAAGCATATTTTGATGTCATTGAAGAAGTAGATGCAATAATTGATAAAAGTGGATCTACAGTTTTTGCAGAAATTCAGGGATATGTAAGAAGATTCTCGTTTATTTTATTTCATGTTATTTTTTAAACATGATTTCTCATATTTATAGATTGATTGTTGCATAAAATTGAGTGGAATGCCGGATTTGACAATGACATTTGTAAACCCTCGATCCTTGGACGACGTCAGTTTACATCCCTGCATCCGTTTTAAGAAATGGGAGAGTGAAAAGGTCCTTTCCTTTATTCCTCCGGATGGAAACTTTCGTCTTATATCCTATCACATCAGTTCCCAAAGCATTGTGGCCATTCCAATTTATTTGAAACACTTTATTTCTTTCCGAGAGGGTCGACTGGACATTTCTGTGGGACCTAAGCAAACGATGGGACGACAAGTGGAAGAAGTTTCATTGGAAATTCCAATGCCAAAATCTGTACTAAACTGCAGCTTAACCGCATCTCAAGGGAAGTACACTTTTGATCCTGTGAGCAAAGTGTTGCATTGGGATGTGGGAAAAGTTGATGTCGCCAAGTTGCCTAATCTCAAAGGATCTGTAAGTCATCTAAAATTGGTCCTTTTGGATTATACAATTATTTATTTATAATTTATTTGCAGATAAGCCTTCAAACAGGAAGCGTCCCAGTGGAATCAAATCCTGCTGTGAACGTTCATTTCGTAATCAATCAAATGGCTGTCTCTGGACTAAAAGTTAGTCGACTAGACATGTATGGAGAAAAATATCGACCGTTCAAAGGAGTTAAGTACATCACCAAAGCTGGCAAATATCAAGTTCGTCTTTAGTTTTTTTTATGCAAAATGTTTTCAATATTTCAATCATATGAAAAAATTGTAATCCCATTAATTAGCATATATAAGAAGTTTGGTTATTTTATTTTGATAACAAAACAAATATAAATTCTAACCTAAAACATTACTTTACACCATAAAATGTTTGTTTAGTGATTATCAATAAAAACTGTAGTAAAATAATTTGCAGAAAGATATTCAGTCAGGTTCCGCCGTATTTTTTTTCCATGCATTGAAATGATTGTTGAAATTAAGTATTTAAGGTGCTCCAAATCCATTGTGAATAAAGTTCGGCTATAAATATTTTAAAATGGCAAACAACATATTACTTAATTCCTTTTGGTGCAATAACATGCTTCACAAGAAGTTTACATATAAATAAAATAATACAAAATTAGGTTTCCTCTAGTACAAAAACCTCTGTTCGTTCGTGTTGGAAGACTAGGGCGTAAATATTTCTATAACTTGTAACGGGGACGCTTTATAATTTGTTTATTATAGATATTTCTTATAGATCTTAATAATTAATATCTGCTCCGATGTGACCTAACGGATCGACCCCACTCCGAAGCCCCTCCGTCAAAGTGATGGTGATGTTTTCCGTGGTGGTGATGGTGATGATGAGAGCGACTTGTTGGCAGTGCGTCATGGACAATTATTTCCCCCTCGTCCCTCAACCCTTCTACCGAAGACATTCTGCTCCTATAGTCCAACGTGTCCCGGGGGAGTTTGTCTCTTCCCCTTGCCCCCTTGTCCGTCATCGTTGTAGAAGCGGTGGCAGGTCCTCCGGTGGCAGCAAGCGAGTCCCACGCCCTCCGGTACAGTCGCCCTAGTCCAGCGTCTGAAGAACCAGAGTCCACGGAAGTTATCGTGTGACTGTCTGGTGAGCCTCGATGACGCTCATGCTTCCCTTTCACTTGACTCCTGAAAAGTATTTGAAATTCCATTTAGAACTATAATAATAATTCTTTTGCATTTCATTTGTGAGCCACTCCCATAAGAACTGTTAATTGGAAAGTCAAAGCGAGAAGGAATTATTGTAATGCGATGCGAGTTTGTTTTTGTTGTGCGTGTGAATTCTGTGACTCACGGATTTGTCCGAATTTGCATTTATCTATTTATATATAAACATTTTTGCATTATTAAACCAAGAACAGCTTCCTCAGTCAGTTGTGCATTTGAAAGCAGATCAAATTGAACCCTTTTAATTGTTCGTAGTGCTTTGCAATGCAAAA
Source organism: Proisotoma minuta (assembly GCA_034698145.1). Taxonomy (NCBI): domain Eukaryota; kingdom Metazoa; phylum Arthropoda; class Collembola; order Entomobryomorpha; family Isotomidae; genus Proisotoma; species Proisotoma minuta. Next base: position 49,492 of record JAQIXN010000164.1, read on the forward strand.
AACCTTTTGTACAAATATTTTGCTTGATTTGTGCTGTGTTGCATTGTTTGGCTTGCAGTTGTTTGTTGGCGTTGTACTAACCGTTTGTATTTGTCCTAGTCAATCAACTCATTTTGATATAAAAGTAACTCAAGTATTTGTACGTCATTTTGTACGTCAAGTTATGGCACTGGTCATTCATCCATTGGCACATGATACAATTGAAGCTCCGCTGGCCTCAATTTTTATTATTTTTTTGTCATCTGGCCCCCGAATGTTCCGAGAAATATCCTGCCCACTTTCGACAATTTGGAGCGTCCAAATATCTCCGCCCCACTGTCTGATCGGGAAATGGAAGAGCCAGCAAAGTGTACAACTTTGTTTTACCCCCTCCCCCAGGATTTTGGACTTGACTTTGATTTTGATCTTCAAGCTCTTCTTCTTCAGCCTCTTGACTTGTTTGGCCTGTTTGGACGGCAGACTCTACAGTTTGAGACCGTGACCTTCGGTTTCGATGATGAAGTCGTTGGGAGTTGTGACTCCGGTGACGTCTATGTCTTTGTACGTTGTTGTCTTTTGGATTGTCACTGTCATGTTAAAGTTTTAGAGTACAATAATGCATGCATTCCTAACATTTTATGAGACTCGTAGAAGACTCTCGTTATATACCAAATATTATTTTTTTTAAATGTATAAAAGGCTTGAAGATGTTAGTTGATGAAAATAGGACAGCTAATTGGGAATAATTAAAGACCTACCTCCTTATGAGCAAGACAATGCTGGTGACAATGGCTGCAAGTAGAATAAATCCCCCGAAGACGCCCAGGGCAATAATTCCTCCTGCAATCAACCACAAACAAATATGAAACATAACATTATTATTAATTGTAGCTAATTACATTTCCGTGCTTTTAGCAAATAAGTTGAAATATGTGGAGGAGGATGCCGACAAACTTTTAGAGTTGACTCTTACTTTCCAACGCTTTTTGAATAGGAAGTAATAGGAAGTGCAACTCTCACACACTTGACACATTCATTAATAACTAAAATATCCTCCAAACCAAAGCTAGCTACGAACTACGAACGCTTTCTCAACTCATCTTTACTTACACATACAACATAGGCAGCGTAAATAAAAAATCGAGTCAAGCGTCCCTCCCCTTGCGTAATTCATTACAGAACTTTTTCAATAACTCACTATAATTTTCCCACGAAAGACTTCCTATTACAACTTTACCCAAAAATTAGCTAAAAACATTGGAAATTAATTATTGTTGAAAATAAAGTCTGTCACTCACTCATTCCGCATTTCTCTTTGTTTTTTGTCAACTAATTTGACTAATGATGATGGCAAAAAAGTAAGATGACTATATAGAAATGACGATAGATAACTTACCCAAGTTTAGTCTCGCAACGGCAGATTCTCGGTGTTGAATTTCAATGGAATTTGGCGTGTCCACGTTCGGCCTCTTAGCCTTTAGAATTTGATTTGACTCTGAGACATCGTTGTCATCCAATTCTGTCTCTAAAATTCCTGGTTTGGTCGAGGGCTGTTCCGCCGCTACGTCCACCTTCGGCTTTGTACTGCTCACGACACTTATGACGGTTTGGGTGTCCTCTTCCGTCCCTTCGTCCAGTCCATTGTGACTTCCTTGTTCTTGGGACGAGCCTTCATCATAATGTTCCACATATTCGTCTTCTTCTTCCTGCTGAGGCTGTTTCCCGGAAGTTGTGCTGCTACTGCTTGTGGCTTGGGTGCTTGTCGATGGGACAGAGGATTCCGTTTTCTATTTTGATTGTATTTTGTATTGAAAGAAAAGAAGAAAATTGATAGAAAAAGTCGTGACTTACGGGAGGAAGTATGATGGCAACTCCACCCTTTGCTTTGCACACTGGTGGCGGCTGATTGTACAGTCCATCAGAACAGACAATTCGATTAGGTCCACTCAAAGTGAATTTGGGGTCACATTCATATTCCACTGCCAAAGAATTTTCAGTCTTCTCCACAACTTTTCCAAAGCCATGTTCAATTGGAGGAGGATCAGGACACATCAGGGCCTCGCATCTTGGGGGTGGACCATTCCATTTCTGGTCAATGTCGCACATGAGGTCACTTCGTCCAACCATGACGTGACCCTCAGAGCAGGAATAGCGGACCACACTTTGGTAGCCTCTTGTTCCATTGAGGAAGTTGTAGTGACCGTTGGGAACTTGGGCTGGGAAGCCGCATTCCAAATCTATTTAAATAAATAAAGAAAAGACTCTCAACAACAATGACTCAACAACAATCAATCAATCACAGTCATTCATCATTATTAGCTCATTTATAGAAATCGCAATATAATTTGCAAATGGATGTGATAAAGTAGCGGCAAGGTACAATTTTCTATTTTCCAAAGATGCCATCTATAGTTAGCCTAATTTTATATCGTATCGACAGACAAACAGACAGATCAACTAAAAGATGTATTGAATATAACTTTAATGAAGATGATTATTCGTGTATTGAGTAGTGCATTAAAATGACAGCTAAAAGCCAAATTAAGGAATGTTGGAATTCCGTCGGTGGATGGCCCGTGAGCCAATTTCTGTTTCTCGGATGACAATCATTTAAACATCTTTAACTCGTCATGAAATGAATTTAAATTTAGCGACATTAACCGCTAGCAGTGAATTGCTATACAAATAGGAAACAATGGAAGAGTGAATGAAAGATCCGTTGCTTTGTTGCTAATTTCTTTTCCGCGTCACACTGCAACTTCTTCTTCTTCTTCTTGTGTGTTATAATCCCTCTCATTTTGGTTGCTCGTCGTCATGCATGACCAACGAAGACGTAATTGTGTCACCCGTTCCACCAGCTATACGTAAATAAACACCCGATTTCCCAAACCAACAATTCCATTGTTGTTCTGTAATATGAATCCCTAATTAATATATTACAAAATTTCAAAAAAAAAAAAATTAATTTGTTTTCAAAAATTGTCCATGTCAGTGGATGAAACCTGAGGAGATTTTTAAAATTTTAGAAAATTGTTGGTTGTGACATTGAATGGCATTTGTTGAGGAAAGTAATTTGAATGCAGGACGCAAAGTTGCAGAAAGTGGGTTAAATTACTTCTTTCTTATAATTCATATTCTAACAATCCGCTTATTAACGAAAGTCTGCTGGTGATTTATGTGAAGCCAAGCCAAACTTTTCCTACTTATCATTATGACTAATGATTTGTTTTGTATGCACAGCTCTTAGAGATATTTGAAAATGAATCTTACATCTGCAAACTGGTGGAAAGTCAGAGTAGAATCCATTTGGTTGACAAGTCCTGGAATTTGGTCCCACGAGCAAATGTCCAGAGTCACATTTGTGTTCAATGACCGCACCCACTTCAAGGGATGTGGCAAGAAGGGTGGAATTTGGGGGCTGTTCTGGTCGACCACAACCAATGGGTCCATGTTGACAAATAAAGTTGAGGGGCTCACTGCAACTAGTATCTGACCACAACCAACCTGATGTAAAAAGTAATTTTATATTTTATAATTATCGCAAATTGACTTAAATTTTGTTGTTGTTTATACCCTTTGCCCCATCAAAGCGTGCACAATTTCCCCTCCCTGTCGGCATGTTCCAAAATGACACGGAGACGTCCCTTCCATTCAACCATTTCCAATTATTGGGTTCTTTAGGGTCTCTTAATGCCCCAAGCCAGTATTGAGCCGTGGGGTCTGACCTATGACGACGCCACATTTCCCAACTAAGGAATCCCTGAAGGGCCGGGTTACTATCGTCAACCAAAGAGCCACCCCGTGACGCGCAGAACTCTCGCGCTTCATCAAACACAAGCTGTTGTTGGCTGTAGAAGATGTAGCACTTGCCATTGTACGTGGCCGTTGAGCCTGGGGGCTGGTCCCTGAAATGGGGACAACGTTCAATGGGCAACGCTTGATCTGTGTACACAAAAGCTTCGCAAATTGAGAGAACATTTCCAGGAGGAGACTCCAATTGGACAGAGACGAAGGCCCCCGCAAGGGGAGGGTTGCAGGGAAGGAACAGAGGCTTCCCCTCTTCTATAAGTCCTGTGAATTTATTGCACACGGGGTTGACGCCGAGGTCAGGGCGATTGTTGCCTACGCGGACGACAATTGTGGCAGGTTGGTCATCCCCACAACAGGCACGGCCAAAATCCAGACGGACAAGCTGGACCATGTAAGGCTCCAGGAGATTTACGTACCACCAAGGAGCCCTTTCGGGTGTGGTCAGCGTGCATGTGGCAGGGTTAAAAAAGTTTGCGGCGGAACCATCCACCGCTTTTTGTGGGACTCCAGTACCAGCCACCGAAGATTGCATTGGGGCTTTTCCTGCAGCCACATTCAGTACTGAAAAAATAAAACAAAGGAATTGTTAAATAATTCAACCATAAAATAGCCAAATTTTCTTTAAAAAACGCGTCTCAATCTATTGCATATCGTGTCTCGGTTCAATGAGATTTCTAACAACAATAAGACTACTTTTCAGCCTACATGTAACAAGTTTACATAAGAAGAAGAATGGAGTGATTGACATATTTCAAGAGAAATTTCGTGAAAAAAGAGGCCGATTTAGGAAAAAGAGGCTCAACCGCAACGGAAGAAGACATGGCTCATGTTGCATCATAAAGTGACACAAATTTTCCAGTCACTAATTCAAAGATGGTGAATTTTTAGTGCACGATATTCCCATCCACGCCAGATGCTGGCTCACAACCAAATAAAATCATTTCCAATTGTGCAATCAAAACTGATACAAGTTTGGCCGTGTAATTAAATTATTGTGAAGAAGAAGCAATTTGCAATAGCACAGATGGGCCACACTTTTTTTAACTATAACATGTCATCCCTCATGACTATGACACACTAATAAAACTATAAAAACGTAACAGTTGGCTGATAAAACCGTATAATCCTTAAAATAGAAATGCCAAAACCAAAAAATAAATCATTCTCATAATAAAAAAATAAAAATAATCACAATAAAAAAATTGTGATGAATTTATTTGTAAATGTCCAGATTATTTATTAAAAATATTTTCACTCTACTTAAAACCGAAAATAATTTGCATTGCACATAGATATTAACGTGCATTTGTAAATTGATAAGAAATCCGGCCAAAAATAGACGGGCTTTTGACAACAATGGACTAACCTACATTAATGGTCCATTGTTTCTTCACACATTACACTCATGTTCACATATATAATCTCCCATCGGCTATCTATTTTCATCTTGTTCATCTTCACGCCTCATCTTTCAAAGTTTTTGCTCAGAAATTGAAACCGCAGTGGCAAAGAAAGCAGCGATTTTGAGTTGACTAATTAGCTGCCACAAATGAGCTGCGTTAATTTGAGCAGAAGCAAATTAAATTAGACTCTGCACTTGGCCTACTGCTTTTCTGCACATTCAATGACCACAGCTTTTGAAAGTAAATGCCCGTAGTGTTGGTTATTAGCACCAAAGATGAATATTCAGAATAAATTGGGGGCAGTCGTGGCTTAAAGGTTCTTGATTCGCAGCTTAAGGCTGAAGAGCCATGCGTTAGTTTTGATATATGACCACGCAGAAGTGACCACTTATCTTGTGTTGCCCTTGATAAACCAGATTCACACTCTTCCCTTTGATTTGTGGCAATTCTTAGAGGAATCAAATGAAAGGCAAAGTGAATTATCGTGCCCCAAAGCTCCACAATTTGACTTGATAATTCTCAGTTCACTTTTTTCTAATGAGATATCGGAATTTGCAGATGCATATACTTACAAAATGATTCTTCAACACTGATTTGTGTTATTGCAACAAAACATGCATTTTGTTTTAAACCTGATGTAAAAAGTAATTTCATATTTTATACTTATCACGAATTGACTTAAAATTTAACCTGTTCTCTCCCTTTTTCAACTTTCCAACTTTTGCTGCTACTGCAATTTTGTTGTCAGCAAATAAAGCTCAGAGCTACTTAAATTATTTAGTATTTTTAAGACGTTGCTTGTGGTTTACTTTCTGCTGCATTCCTTAAATAAAATAGAAGAATGCACGTGCTATCTTTAAATTGGCAGTTTCCTAATTCATCATATAATTACCTTTCGTGTCACTCTCAAACAACAAACAATTTTAAAATCTGGACGCAACTTCCTCTTTCCAAAATTATGTCATTTTGAGTGGCACAAAGCCGTTCCACTATTTTATTGTACGTCCCATTTGTTAAGCTTATACAAAATCCTTTATGAAGTTGTCCAAAAAACAATTTAGCCACTAAACGATGCTGCTAAAAATGTTTTTTACGACTCTCTGCTTTTATTTTCACTTTTCACGCATTAGTTATAAAAATAAGTGAAACTTGTCAAAATTTGTCATCTTCCTATGAGGTAATTTATGTTTTGTCACATTTACGCAAATTATGAAATTTATATTGAAAATAATTTTGCCATTTTTTGTCCTAAAACTGCGACAAGGAAAATTTGTTTAATAGATGAGAAGCAACTAGTAATTATAAAAATTGAGATTTGACAGCAATTAAGAGACAATCATCATTTATTATTTGCCATTTAAATTCTGACATTAATTGTTGACAATAATGACAGCGACATAAAATTTCCGTTTGTTGTAACTATTTTTACTTGACAATGTCCATATACATATATATATTTACTTATTTGCAGTTCAGTAACCCAGAGGAAGGAAACTTTGATTTGCACAACCCAAATAATAAATAAATGCAACAACGTCTGAAGATCTCTTCTTCTTCAGTCTGTTCACCTTGGCTAATTAAATTTAAAGAAGGGTTGAGTCCAAATTGTGTATTAGTCCCAGCGTTTACCAAAGTGTTTAGTTGATAATTTATTTGCGTCTACTCTCACTGTTGGTCATCTGGGAGATACATAATTGAGCGCATTCATAAGTTCTCAAGTGAAAACAAAAGATGAAAGTGGAACAACTCAAAGCAAGACAGAGACAGAGCCACACATATTATTATTACCAAGCTTTATCTCCCCAAAATCATCTCACATGTATTATATTAACTTTTAGGTAGATGCTTAGAGCCATGATCATAATAAGCTATTAAATGATACTGAACTTGATGCACAATCTGATCTTCTTCAAAAAATAAAGTGAAACAATGCAGACTAAATTTCATCCCTTCCTTTAACATATAACCTTTGCAGAAAAATAAATAAAAATCAAAGCAATTAAAGCCGAATTCGACGTAATTTGCGATTTCTAAAATTAAAATTGCTTAATTTTTGGATGAAATCGAATTTGTGTAAATTAAGTGTGTCGGTAGACAAAGGGGTGGATGATTAGTTTAGCAAATAAAAGTAAAACAATAAACGAGTTTAATAAATTCTTCAACTCCTGCTGCTGATGACTTCCGTTTAATTGACTCCAACTTTTGCTCGTTCTTGTGTTAGTAGGTCACTCTTCTCATACGCATTCCGCAAAAGCTTTCTTTTCCCATTCATTTAATATCCTCGGCCTTACACCTTCCTCATTATCAGGGCTAATTATTCTGTTTGCTTACTCTACACTTTTTAATGCGGATCTCAAGACAGAAATAGAGACAGACTATAGAGCTTTATGTAAATTTAATTTTCCTCCTCGCTAATTTCTTTCCTTTTAAATTGTGAGAGTTTTACGAGGAAGCTTAATTTGTGGGCGGTAGTGTCATCATAATTTAAGTAGAGGCTTAAAAGTAATTAACCTCTTGACATCAATGCTTCCATGATCATCTTTGTTAAAAATCCATCCATATTCATCCAACACTCACTTACCATTAGTCAAATAAGACATAAAAGTAGCAGGTCATGTTTAAATAGCAATGCAAACAAAAGAAATATTTTAAAATTATCCGGACTGGTTCCATTTCTTTTGTTGACTGAATTTGATGCTCTTCCGGATATTTTTGTGGTGGAAGGTCGGATGGATGCAAAGGTTGGTTGGAGTCTACCTTTGTTGGGTTTCATTTTCTTCAACCTTCCCACTGCATTGCAATGCAATTACATTTTATTTCAAAAGCAATAACTCTATAGTGGTGGAATAACTGTAATTATAAACCGGTCACAAAAACGCTGACCTAACTAACCAACCTTCCTTCATATTATGATACATCTCCTTGCTACATCCACCTACATTTACGGTTCAATTCATGATCCTCGTACGGGGATACGGGATATTAAATTATTCGCAAACAAACGTCACTCTCACTCCCAGAAAAGCCAAAAGGTGTGTCCCACAAGAATGTTGCCAACAACGGCGAATTTCCTTCCTGAACAATCTTACAAAATATGGACACACTGCATTATAAAGTCATTTGCAAATGGCAACGGATAAATGGCTTTTATTACGACCATGCTCAATTGCAGAAGAAGAAATTAAAAAAGCCTCAACGTCTTTTGTCGAGTGTTTAAAATACCGTAGCATCTTCTGTCACCGGTTGGCCAAAAATAAACAGAAGACATTTAGTGCGGTGAGGGCTAACAGGATTATAAACGTCGAGATAAAAGATTGTTCTCAATCCACTCTTTGATTCGGTTGCGTGTGTAAATAATCCCACTAATTCCCAGTCCATCTTTATAAAAATCTGCAACAACTTATCACATTTTCATCTTCACACCAAAACAATTGACAATTTAATGAGGAAAAAATAGATTTTGTATATTCAAAAAATCTTGAAAAGGGATAAAAAAAATGCCGTTTTTCTTGAATTCTTTATTAAATATATGGACATGGAAAATCACACAAGAATGCATAATTTTTTTCTAGTCATTATCATTGTAGTTTGCCAACTGATTATTATACGTGGTCCATATTTATGCAAATTTTAAACGGGCAAAGACCAGAATGCAAATGTGGTTAAAAACACTTCCTTATTAAAATGTGGAAAGTTCGTCTTATGAAATATCGTCATCCCTAATTTTTAATAGTGTTTTAAGATTTTAGTAAATAGTAATTAAGCAAAATCAGCAGCTGCCACACACAAAGCTATTTAATAAGCTAAATTTACACTTGCTCCTGAATACGAAGGGAATCAGACCGAGAAAACTAAGCTTATATGAAATTTTAAAAACATTACTCAACCTGTCACATTTTATTTATAGCATGTTTGTAGTTTGTACATAAATGCGACATAATAATTTTGATAATTTTACTGACCACAAAAAGGGATTCCTTCTGGAGTCCATTTTCCGTCCTCGTTGCAAACTCTTCGTGAGGGACCTAAAAGCTCGAATCCTCGTTCACAGGCGTAAGTGGCCACGACGCCCGTCTTCAGCTCAGGCCCAGAAAATGTCAACGCGGAATGGGCGGGGGCTCCCGGGTAGCCGCAGCCGTAAACTGAAAGCGTCAAAAATAAACACATCATTAACAAATGCAACAGTTACAAGTGACAATTTGACAATGTAATTACACAAACAAGTTGTTTGTTTAGTCAGCTATTGTATAAAGTTCAACGAGTTCAACCCTTTTTAAAGAATCCCGAGGGAATAGAATTCCTTGAAATCAAAGGACAAGGCCAAGGTCATTATTCTACAGACTTCGGATCTCTTCTTCCGTATCCAGAAACTTAACCGCGACCCATTATTAGCTCGCCATACCTGGAGAGCTATTGCTTTTGCCCCCGCCGTCCGTCCGTCCGTCACGGGCCACTTTGCCC